>OZ007573.1:30741603-30744103 GCA_963931925.1 Onchidella celtica | reverse complement strand
TGGCTTCGGATTCTGCGTTTAAACTTTAACCCAAACCCCTGGCCGGATTGTTTGTTTTTTCTGGCAGTCTTGCCCAAAATGCCAGGAGGACCTATCACTGTGATCTAACAAAAGCCCGAAGAAAATGCTATCAGTATATCGCATGCATGATGGAACTCGGTATGTCTGCACCTCAGCATTGGTGATCAAAATCGTTGCCAGTTGGCATTATTTGGTTTCATAATAACAGTGTGCATTTGTGCGACCCGCTGCGTGTTTTTGTTTTTGACTTTCTATAATCTTAAGGTCTCAGGATGGAGATAATACACTTTGGTTGATTGGCGCACGTCGTTTCTTTGTTAACTAGTTTGTTACCGAATATTCAGGGTGATTAATTCCGTTTTCAGCTTCATTTCCCCGGAAACTGGCAATGCACTGTCCACCATGTGTTGAACAGGGAAAAGTTACTGATGTTAAAATTTGTCATGCAGCCCAAAATATGCGGATGCAAGCCAACTTAGTTCTTGTTTGTTCTATCTCCATTTTCTGAAAAATCGGGAGATTTTTTAGTAGGTAAATGAAGTATAACTTAATGCACAATTTGACTCTTGTTTAA
Source organism: Onchidella celtica (assembly GCA_963931925.1). Classification (NCBI taxonomy): domain Eukaryota; kingdom Metazoa; phylum Mollusca; class Gastropoda; order Systellommatophora; family Onchidiidae; genus Onchidella; species Onchidella celtica. Next base: position 30,743,508 of record OZ007573.1, on the reverse strand, counting down.
AATGTGCTGTGGCACTTTTCAAGCTGTCACAGTACCCATGTATTCGAACTGCTTATCATAATACTGATATGGCAAACGTTCAACCAATTGGAAAAAACTAAGGTACCGCACTGTGAAAAAGAAATTCAGTCTCTCTCAAGTTTATGAGCATTTCTGCCTACTCAGGTATTGTTAATTATCAAGGCTATCACGGAAGAATGTTTGTAGTCTTAATGTGGGCATGCCCAATAAATTTGTCAAAGTCCGCATAGTATCACGTGTAATTTGTTTATAATCAAGGGATTGCTGACGAAGTATGGAAGCAAGAGATACTCATGATAATTTATGTATTGTTTATTTTTGTGATGTATAGTCCTTGTTTTGAAAGCTGGCTGTCGTGTTTAGCATTGTTTAGGAGAGCGGCATGTACAGTGTATTTGCAGTGGTTAATCATTGAGTTGCTCTGGCCTATGGCATTCTCAGTTCAGAGAGGTGAAAGAGCGTGCTTGACTGACCCAGAGGGCAGGGTTTACAGACTGAGGATAATAATTACATGTGTCTGTGTAAAAATGCTCCGGCTGATCGTTAAGAGGATAAATTTATATCCTTTTTTTTCGGGGGGAGGGAGGGGGGGGGGATTATGTGCTTCCCCGGCACTATGGAGCTATAGCATTGACAAGACTTTTGGCTCTTCAAGCAAATTAAATGCAGTGCGAGAAAATACATAGTTAAATTTGACTTCACCCTGAAAGGGATACGAGACCTGTCACACCTGAGCGTGGCGTCCTAACCACAAAACTATTGCGCTAACCGTATGCATTTATGGAAAGAGTTTTGTTTTTTCTTTTAAAAGAGGAAGCGAAGGAAAGAAGAAAGGAAGAGTAACAGGACAAAGAAAGAAAATGAGGAATAACAGAAGAAGAGAACAAGGGATAAAAAGAGGAAAGGTAGAAAAAAAAACGGGTAAAAAAACATGAATGGTAGAAAACAGGGAAGACAGAAGAAACTACAGAACAATGGCATAAAACAGATATTGACACATTATAATCCTGTATAAAGTTATTGCAGAGAGTAGTAAAATATCCTAATGGCACGTCTTGGTGTAATGGTGAGTCTCATGGACTATTCATTTTCGGGGGGAAAATGCATTCTTATCGTTATTTTCTGAATAAACTGTTCCCGTTTCGCATTGATAGAAAACTAAAAGGAATCAACTAATGTGAAAGTTTGCTTTTTCGCTGTGCGTGAGCGTGGTCGTCACTCGCTAATGTTTACCTATAGTCTGGGTGAACAGTTCAACACACGCCGGCATAATGTGTTTACAGATCACTTCGCTGCGCCTGTGCAGGTGCGCTTTCGTGCACACTCAGCTGAATAAATCGTGCGTGAGTCAAACGCTAAAACTTATGCTGTCGATAGCTCACGTATTGAATTTTCGTGTAATCGTACAATCGTTTCTGTCACACAGGCGAAATTGTTGACAGCTGCTATAAAACAACACAAAAAAGACGTATTTTTTTCTTCTGAAAAGTTACTAATGGTAATATAGACCATCAGTACTTTCTGTTGTCTTACAATGATTAAAGTATCAACGCTTATTCGAATCAGACAATTATATTCTGAAAACGTATGTTATGATAATAGTTACGCTTTTAACTTCTGACCTACCTGGTAAATCTTACAGAATTTTCATATTATTTTAGATGCATGATTGTATATATTGCCCGGCCAAAGAACCATTTACTGAAGAGATATAATTATGTGCATGTATGTTAAAAATGTATGTGTTTTCTAGAGTAGAGGCCCCGTTTATATAACAAATAATGAATGCCGTAGGCGGCATAATATTAACCTTATTCTGGCGGCACCCCTCCCTTCCCCCGTCCACTGCATTTTGAAAACGCTAGTGACGCTCAGGAAGGGATG
>OZ007573.1:30721603-30736603 GCA_963931925.1 Onchidella celtica | reverse complement strand
GTGTATTTTCTGTCTTCTCTTTAGTTTGCTTTGTATTGTTTGGGTTTTATTTCTCACGCGGGGTTTTGCAACATACAACTTTTTCTTTTTGCCCAATTTTGACTTTGCTTATAGCCCTGCTGCGACCCCACAGTTTTTCTGTGGTTTTTATGATATTTCGTCAATTTCCCTTTATACCGGTAACTGAAACTGGTGATAATGAAAGATCCCCAATTATAATTAAACAGTACAAATCCAAAAATTCAAGAGACCACCTGTGGCAACCTTTTTCATACCACAGCCGGAGATGTAGCGCCCATCTAGTTTGCATGCCGTGGTTCTCAACCTGGGGGGTATGCGCTCCGGGGGAGGGGGGGCGATTTTGATTCGGGGGGGGGGAGTGTGCAAAATGACCAAACAAAAGGGCGAAGGGGAAGGGGGGTCGAAAGGGGCGGGGGAGAGAAAACATGAATAGAAGAAAATTTGGCGTAAGTACAGGGCAGCGACTGACTTGCTCAACAGCACACCGTAAATGGGTTGTGTGAACAGAAAAAGGTATATTTTTTAGTGCATTTGCTGAAGAATGCTCTGTGTTTTATAAGCAATAATCAACACGCCTGAAAAGCTTTGAAAATTTTAGCATCATAATTAAATTTGTGTTTAGTTTGTCTTTTTGTGAAATGTGTCTGTGGGGTTTGAGTAGGGATGAGAACATTCGGAGCCCAAGGTGGAGATTCCCTGAGAAAGGGTTGAGAACCACTGGCATTCAGCCATACACAATTACCCGGTGTCACGTACTAACTGGAGGTTTTTGCTATTTAAGGACATGAAAGATACAAAAGCACTCAATAAATAACAACAATCAAGCTGTTTGTCACTATATCAGTAGTTTTTACTGCTGCAGCTCATGGTTAGCTCAGTGGTTCTCAACCTTTGTCAGGCAGTCGGCCCCTTAGGCTCCAATTTCTTTTTCATCTCCCCATCATTCCTACTCCCCAAATCACGAGAAGACTGACTACACAGAAACTATGCTGTTAAGTTTGTCTAAACCGTGTTAATGACAGTTGGCCGGTCGATTATTGTCTATAAAACAGAGAACTTTCTTTAAATAAGCAGGCCGTTTCTGTTCATAAAACCTACCCGGGGGGTTGAAGGCTGTTGAATAAGACATTGGCTGTCCAGTATTTGCCCCCAAATCGTCCCCTCCATTCAAATTTCCCCCCCCCTCCCCCCCCCCCCATATCGCCCCTCCATCGTTTTCGCCCCCTTGTCGCCCATTTCTTCGTTTTGCCCCCCCCCCTGAAGATCAAAATCGCCCCCCGATATGGTCCACCCCCCCCCCTGAAGATCAAAATCGCCCCCCGATATGGTCCACACTGGCTTAGACCATTTTCACCAGGCCCCTGTAGATGACAATTTAGTATTATGCACCCAGCTAGTAACTTATCTAATCTACACGTATAAAAATGTTGGTTCAGATGGTGCATGCGATACAATACTCTACACTTCGTACAGAAAGATATCTATCAGAAATGCAATGAATATCCTTACAACACACAGTAATGGTATTGATCGGAAAGTGCTTCTGTTTATCGTACGTAGTTTTGTGTCGTTTTTTTTTTTTTCTTCTTCTTTTGATCGTTTCCGGTGTTTTATTGTTTTCGGTATGCTGATCATAAGGGTTGTTGTTGAGTGGGGAAGGGGGAAGGGGAGGGTGAGTTGAGGCCTTTCATCGTGTACAGTGTGATGCTAGCTCACAGGTCGAGGTGACATTTGCAATCCACCAGGTGAAGATGACACTTAAAAACGGGACATGGGAACAGTCAGTGTAGAAATAGTGGTTGTTTTGGAGAGAGAGAGATTGTGTGTGTGTGTGCGTGTAACAGAGAGAGAGAGAGAAAGAGAGAAGGGGAAAGACAAGCTGACGATAGACAAACAGATAGACAGAAGGATAAAAGCGATGAAAAGAGGGTGTAACGGAGAAAGAGAGAGGCAGACAGAAAAAAGACAGAAAGAGAGTAAGAGAGAGAGAAAAAGTGTGTGTATGTGTGAGTGTGTATATATGTGTACCGGAGAGAGAGAAGGAGGTATACAGGCGAACAAAGACAAACAGATAGACAGAGCGATATTAAGAGACTGTAACGGAGAGAGAGAGAGAGAGAGAGAGAGAGAGAGAGAGAGAGCGCAAATAGGGAGGGGAGTATGGACAAATATAAAGATACATTACCACTCACAGACTGAAGTACCGGCCAGTATCCTTTTTCTTTTTTTGCTCACTCCCACCTGTCCCCGAACCCACGGGCCTACTTGTCTACCCACCTACCCGCCTGCCTGCCTTTCTGTGTACCGAGTGACTCAGTCACTTGTCGAACTACATACTAATATAATTATCCGCCTACTTTCCCAGCCACTGTGTAAAGCCCCGTTTCCTAAATAACTAACGATAGAATGATTTCAAGGCAAGACAGCTGAGGACACAGTGATACCAATAAGTGAAGATAACAAACTTTTGATGAAAAACCAACGTAATTCCAACCTTTCCGTATCTACTTGTGTACTGGTCTTTTTCGCATCATCCGCTCTGCTCCGCAATTTTTACGGAAAATGACGTATGAAAAAATAAAACACTCTTTGCCTCTATACTTGTCCACAGCATCCGTTCCACTCCGCTCCTCACTGCTATAGAGGCAGAGTAACAGCGTTATACTTTTTCATACGTCATTTTCCGTGGAAACGCAGAGTGGAGCGGATGCTGTGGTCAAGTGTACAGAGGCAAAGCGTGTTTTACTGTTTCATAATTATGTCATTTTCTGTGAAAATGCGGAGCGGAGCGGATGCTGTATACAAGAGCAGTCATTCTTTCAATCTTCGTCTCCTCCCTGTTCCCTCTGTTTGACTTCCCCATCTACATTTTCATCAGGACAAGAAAGACTTGGGAATGCGTCCTACATTATTAATTTTATGATTCATATCTTTCTCATCTTCTTTCTCTCAATTTCTCCTTTATTTCTTTATCATTTCCATCTTTTCCTCAGTCTATTATTGCCGGCTGTGGTTGCCAAGAAAATAGGTCGGCGCTCGTAATGTTTCTCCTGAAATGCCGTTATTTGAAACGAAGCCTATTTACCATGACACAGAAAAACTTACTTATTGTCTACAGGGGCTGAGTGTTTTTCAAGATAAAATGTGGTTTTGCTATCATTGTCTGTTATATTAGTTCTCATCCTGTCTTTTTCTACGTCTTCTCTATCCATATATCTTCAATCCATCCCTGTGTGCGTCCACTGTCGATGCATGCGTCCACCCATCCTTCCTTCCATTCATCCATCCATCTATCCTCCATCCATCTATCCATCCATCCATCCATCCATCCGTCCATCCATCCGTCCATCCATCTGTCCACCTATCTATCCGTCTTTCGATCCGTCCACTCACCATCCATCCATTCATCCATCCATCCATCCATCAATCAGTCTATCCATCCATCCATCCATCCATCCATAATATCCGTCCGTCTGTCTGCCCATCCATTCATCCATCCATCTTTCCACCCAATCCATCCATCCATCCATGTATACATACATTCATCTCTAGGACTGTCTGTCTGCCCATCCATCCATCCATCCACCCCATCCATCCATCTACCCATCCATCCATCCGTCCATCCATCCATCCATCCATCCATCCGTCCATCCATCCGCCCATCCATCCATCTGTCCGTCCAATCTCCTGATGTATGTATCTCGTCATTAGAATATCCATCGGTTTGTATCTGTGTGCCTGTATGTCACTCTGCCTTACCAACGTATATCACACTCACACAACTACTTTTACCGTGAACAAGGATGGATGACTCAGTTGGCTTTGATCTTAAATTATGTGGAAATACAGCAAAGCCCCACTATCCATCCATCTAAATGTATCAGTCGCCTGAGAGAAACGGAATACAACATTTCGTCAATTGACAGAAACAGATGCACACAATATCTCTGATGTTCATCCACAGCCAGAACGAAAAGAGCTAACGATAACGCAATAATAACACCAGTACTTAATGCATGCAAGCACGGTACTGCCTGCTACACTGTTTGGTGAAGCCCGTTTGCAAATGTATGATAAAGGCAGTGGCCCAATGATGATAAGAGCGCTGTGCAAAGGTGCGAGAGAGTCCCAAATTCGAATCCCGCTCGGAGGGATTCAGTCATAGAAAAGAGCGTAACTTAACTAGAATATAATTTTTTAAGGTATTTCCTCGTCAGTGGTATAGCGGAGACCACATTCTCGTCTCTGATGTGGTCTGATTGTGTTGAAAAGTGAACTCCTAGTTTTATGTAAAAACACAAAAGATAAAATGTCTACCGTTAAAATTATCATCATCATCATCATCATCATCATCACCACCACCAGCATCATCATCATCATCATCATCATCATCACAACTCCCTCTTTGCACAATGATGCACAACGCTGTTCAAAACATGCGGCAATGCAGTATCATCATCTCCAAAATTATTGTCGTTGTTTTCCTGTTTCTCTTTGTTATCGTCATCCTTTTTTATTCCTTTTAGTTTTCTTTTCTTCAGTTTCTTCTTCTTCTAAGTCTGTCTCCCTGTTTTCTCATTCATTTTTGTCTGCCCGTATATTTGCCAGCCACCCGACAATGCTGCTGTTTTACAAAAGAAAACCTTAAGTACCCTCTTAGGTCAAATTCACTTTTTAATACCAGTTTATAGAAATTTGAACGAAATGCACTGTATCTTTCCGTCTGGGTTCTAACTTTGTACGACTTGTAGTTTCTTTTAGACATCACAAATTGGAGATTCAACGAAGAATAAAGCAGAGAGCAAGGCGAGATAGCTTTTTGGCTTCTCCTGAAAACTACGTTTTGGCATATGCAGTGTTTTGTCATAAAAAGGCAGAATGGTTTGGGAAAGTTCGTCAGTGTGTGATACACACCCGAGAGTCAAAACTGGCATGGCATTGTCAGACTAAACATTTGAGAAAGTCACGAATCAGTTTTTACCAGTGGATCACACCTCAAATTCCTACCCGACGAGCTAGTTTTTGAACGCCTGTGTGTTGTTCACACCTTCATTATTGCTTGTCAATACCGCAACTTCTTCATGCATAGGATACGTGGTTTATTGGGCCGGATCGGCGGTGGTATAAGAACCAGGTGTAGAAAGGTATGTCTTACTCACTCGGGGTAGTTTGGGGTTCTCCCTCCCATCTTGTATAAGTAATGACAGAACTTTGGTAGGCGGGTAGGCGCCGAATCAACTTGTGTTCTCTAGTCTGTTTCTCATTTCACTTATCCGACTGACATTAGCGGGTCTTTGTGAATACCCTGTCTCTTGTTGGGGGTTTTCTTTTTCATTATTTTCTAATTTCTATTCTTTTCTCTTTGGCAGTTGACCTTTATTTGTTTATTTTCTTCCACCCTTCTTTTTGTTTGTTTATTTGTTTGTTTCTTCTTCCCCATTGCTGCCCCCCCCCCTCCCCAAATGGAACGGTTATTGGTACCCAATGCTAATCTAAGCAATCAGCACATATTATTAACGCTTTGTGTGCCATGAATTTCCCCACGTTTGCCGATACAGGAAGAAAATAGTGGGAGATGAATGAAGACTAACTACAGCAACATCTATTGATAGGAAGTCGACTTTCTTTCTTCCCGAAACGAAATAGCCTAGCATTCTTGTGCACCGATATGTCGGTGACTGGCACAATCGTGACCAGCGGAAGAACCGATATATCGGCGATTGGCACACAAAGAGTTAACCCTTTATGTGCCAGCAATACGTAATTGTGAATAGCCGTTTCTCTATCGCTGGTAAATTATACAAAAACGAACGTCGTTTTGCTGAAAAGTAGTATGTTTCATTGTTTTCGTCTCGTGTTGGCGACTTGAAAACACTCAGTAATCACATCTAAGAGTAACAAAAAATCTGAATATCATAACTTTGACCGGCCTTGGCAAGTAAAGAGTTAAACAAGGAATCAATGGCGAGCTGGCTCTGTGTGATTATCATTACGACAGTTGGGCGATGAATCATGGTCAGTGGTGAAACTCGTATCGACGGTACTTTTGTATCACTTCATTTGTGCGTAAAATCTAAAGCGTATTCGAAGACATTATTCGCCTCCAACCTTCGGCCTGAATGATTCTACAGAAATTCCACCTGACGCCTGAGACAATACTTCGCTGATTAACGCCTGCTCAAGTATGTAACGTATGGAATAATTAGTTAATTATCTGGTTGGCTTTTGTGTATATCGGTAAATCGATCGATCCAAACTATACATATAGCAGCAGTAGTGACTGCCAAATTGGTACATTTCTGGATCAGCTAATTCAAGAAGTCACTAGACATGTCGTGTGAGAGTATTTCTTCTAAAATGATGACACCCGAGACACAGGATAGTGAGATGAATCAATTCGTCATTTTCCGTCCATCGCACGTATCATCGATGTCAATAGTGCAACAATTCGCCCCAAACCCCTTCATAATTGAACGGAAAAGAGTAGTACTCATCGTATTTAAACGTTTGCAATTTGTGGACACAATAATATACTGGAGGAAGGAATAGATCGTCTCGGCATTCTGTGTCTCGATAATGTAGTGGAGACTGGTAATTTTAGGCTTAACTTACCACCCCCGTGTCTGCTTTATCATTATTTTGCGTTTTTTTTTTTTGGCCGGTCAATTCAATTCTTTTGTGAAAGAACAACATTGATTTGGCTTGTGCACGGTTTATCTGGCAATAGAACATGGCCAGCTGGATCAGATATTGAGATGTCAACAAACTGGTCTTAGACTTGTTTTTTTCTTATACAACTTTTTTTTTTCTTTTTTGTCCAAATTATCCACGGGAACCTCTCTGTGCTATATTAAAATGCCATCTGTGAAAAAGCCACTTTCAGCGTTGTACAATATCACACTTTCATTTTTTCGTAAGTATATATAAAATATATTTAAAAAAATTTTTTCTGAACTGTTTAAATATTGTTTATTGAGGAAACAAAATAATAAACATAGACATTATGGAGGTAATGCACATAAAATGGAACAGTGTACAAGTAAAAGGATACTCAGCCAAAGCCGGTGGAGGTAAAAACTCATATACAATTATTGGAGAAACACCAAATGAGAAATAGATTATGGATCCATATAGAGAAATATATTATGCTTGCGAAATCCGATTTCTGAGTCTAATAAACAGAATGGTATGTTCGGCGGAACTGAACGTTTTTCACGACTCTCGGTAAATACAATCATGTACAGTAAATACAACCATGTGCAGTAAATACACCCATGTACCAAATCTGGCTGTCTCAAGAGTTACCGTTGATACAGGGGTCACTGAGGGCGATACTATACTGTTTATCATTAACTCTCTGGGTAGGGCAGTAATACCTGTACCGTAGGAGATCAGGGCTTACTCCGATATATTTAAGGTCGCCGCTCTCACTCCGAAAAACCATGTCAGACGGTGCTAAATTAATTCAGCATGTCAGCGAGTCCAGGTGAAACTCAACTAAGTGATAATGTCTTAGACTAATGGTTTTCAACCGTTTTTCAGGCAATAGCCCCCTTAAGCTCCAAATTTTCTCCCCCCCCCCTTTTATTTTCTCCCCCCCCCCCCCCCCCCCCGAACCCGGCCATCCCTACTCAAACCCAACATATACATTTCACAAGAAGACAGACTACACACAAATTACGATGTTAAGTTTTTCAAAGCCTTATCAATGATGATAGGCGTGTTGATTATCATTCATCATAAAACAGAAAAGCACTAAAAGAAATGGGGCCTTTTCTGTACATAAAACTTATCTAAGCATGCTGTTGAAAAGGTCATTGGCTGCCCCGTATTTGTCCCCCAAATCGTCTTCAATTCCTGTTTCCAACCCTCTATCGCCCTCTTCCATCGCTTTCACCACTTTGTTGCCATTTTCTGTGGTTTTGCGCCCCCCCCCCCCCCGGTATCAAATCGTCCCCGATGTTGCCCACGTTGAGAACCACCATTATAAGACTTTGACATGATTTTTTCCCGGCCCGAAATTTTGTGACCTGAACTTTCCATTAGCGAAGGCACCCAGATAAAACATTGGCATGTGACGTGATTTTTTCCCCCCTCTGTCCTTAACTGACAGACTAAGTGCTAAGCACTGACTGTAAAATATGGAAGAAAATGATAAAGGTTCTCAGTGATCCGGAAATTAGGCCTCTCTAATTAATCCCATGTCCATAGAAAAGGGCTGAAAAGAAAATGTGATAAAATCAAAGAAAACAACGATATATGCCATTATTGGCTTATATTGTTATTAACAAGGATCTGTTTATATTTCTTAGTCTTTAAGCTCTCATCTTGTTTGAGCTGCGCTATCTCTGTGAGGAATCTCTAAAGGACAAAATGCAGATCTTTGACTCTTTGAATGTCTGTAACAGTCCTTCAAGTCCTTAAATTTGAGAGAGATTAAAAAAAAAAAAGTACTTGGAAAAAACGGTTGTGGGTCTTTCTTTAAGGAGGTTCGCTGCTCTTGGCATTTACACCTGGCTTTTTCTTGGTGTGCTTTCCTTTTTCTCTGTCGAGTCTTGTTGTCATCTTCTGGCTTTCTTAGCTCTCAAAGGGGCTCCCATTTGGGTTTTCTTGATCTTGTTTCTGCTTCTTCTAGCCCTCAAAAGGGCTCCCCATCAGACTTGGAAAAAGCTATGAAAGCCCGTCCTTAAATATGCGATGAAGTGAAAATTTTGAGATTCAATTCTTCCAGTCGCACACTAAAATGTTTGCAGTGCTTGTATTGTCTGAATAATTATACGCATAGTGGCCTTCGTCTGTTTTCACCGTTTTTCTTTCCCATATTGTGTAGAAACTTTTCTTTCTAATCAAAATGAAGGCTAATAATTACTCTGAGTGTATTAAGCTGAGGGGAAGTGGTTTGAAGTGGTCGTCTAAGACATTATTCCATTAGCCGCTGTTGGCATATAGCATTGTGTTGGTACATTTAGTCTGTAGATACAAATGGACAAGGACATTTTGTACAGACGTTTGGTAGGCAAACAGTAGATAATACCAGCAAATTGCTGTGCACACACTGGCTACTTTCGTGTTCAGCACTGAAAATCTGCTCTTGTTGCAATTGCTTACAAACGATCTTGACAGACTTTACTGTAGTGGTTGTAGGTGCTGGGCGTGTGTTTGTCCCTTATCACTGTACACATAACTGTATTGATGGGAATGTTTGATCTTGTGAGTCGGAATTGATCTAGGCTAGGGGGGAAAGAGAGAGAGAGAGAGAGAGAGAGAGAAGGAGGAGGAGCGACAGACAGATAGAGACATGGAGAGAGACAGATACAAGAAGGGAGACAGAGAGAGACAGACAGACAGACACAGAGAGTGAGCGAGCGAGGGAGGAAGAGAGAGTGAGCTAGAGAGAGAAAGAGTGAGGAAGAGAGAGAGAGACAGACAGAGAAGGAGAGAGACAGAGAGAGAGAGAGAGAGAGCAAAGAGAGATAGAGAGCAAGAGAGAGAAAGAGAGATAAGTAGTTGTAGTAGTAGTAGTAGTAGTGGTGGTAGCCTAGGAGTAACATATGATGTTGAGAAGAATGGCAATAAGTATGCCGAGTCGTGTTGTATTTGCAGACGTCATGTCCGAGGATCTGAGAGGTGAGTGCATCTGAATTTACAGTCTGCATGATTTCATACTCCACCCGCAGTCCCAGTGGTTTTTTGTTTTGTTGTTGTTGTTTTGTGTGGGTGCTGACGTCTTAAAGTTTGTCTGTGTTGCAAAATAATGCTTGACCAATAATATTATAGTTACTCTAATTGTGTTGGTTTTCGATAGACCTGATGCCAAAACTCACATACTGTGCAAGAAAATTGGGGAAATGAACAATAAGCATTTCTTGCTTGAGTGAATATTCTTTCATATTACATAGGAGTAGATCTACACCTAGGAACACCAATATTGTTCTTTGAGAAATAGATCCGCGTATAGCTTGTCAAAAGTAGAAACATCAACATGTTTTCATGCAACCATGACATTATTATTGTGCCAGTTTGCCTTGACACGCTTTTCTGTGAGGGCACGAGTAGTCTCGCCAGTCTACAATTTTGCATACACCGCCTACTTACACTGACACCTGTTTGCCTAGTGCTGGTGGGTGTGTATTGAGATCAAGCAATGTATTTACACTGGGTATTACATGGACTTTTGGGGTCTCGTGGCGCAGGTACTGATAACATTAATGTCATCGTTTGTACAGTTAACCCCCTGACCTTTTATTCATGGGGTCAAGCAAGAGTGCCGAAACTGCCGGACAGTGATGCGCGTAAACCTGGCAAATGTTGTATCGCGCAAAACCTTACGGACTATCGCACATACACCAGGAGGGTGTCCTAAGAGTCTGGATCCATAGGCAAACATGTTTTTTGCGGAAATTGACGGCCTTGGACTTTGCGACACTTCGGCCCCTTAACATGACATCCATAGGTGGCTTGTGGGTCATTCGTGCATAGATTATTGTATCTATTGATCATCGATGCATGAAAGTTTGATATATCCAAGATGAGACGTAACGCCTAGATATATTTTGCCCATTTAACACGTTTGCCTTGCCTGTCCATTTTCGCTTCTGTGCACAATGTGCCCAACCACCCCCGCCCCCCAGTGTGAGGTGGCAATAACAATAAAAGAAAGTAACATCTCCTAATAAAAATAAATTTGCTTTGTTGTCTTGTGTGATACCACGCGGGCTGCTCGAGTGTCCGGCTGTTGGCTTTTTGTATCTCTTGTGATGTGCCACGCCCATATAATATGAGGTCAAAGACACAGGTCCTTATTTCACATTTCATTTACAGACATCGCCATTCTGGTCGTGCACACGTATCGAAGATTGACAAAACAGTGACATTTTGTATTGAAACGAATCGGGGCTAAAGAGTTTGTGTTGTTGTACAATCGTAGAGCTAATCTTGTTCCCAGTCCTGGCTACCACAGGCCTAAAGAATACTGGCAAAGCAGAGCATTTGGACACACGGAATAATAATGATCAGTGTATGAACTACAGGACAGTAGACCGCCAGAAACGTACAAACCCGGCCAGACCTGTTCATTTGGTAATGCCGTTGATGATGGTTGTGTTGATGACGACAACAGTGTTAATGCGTGGGCTTTGGTGAGTGAACGCTCCGCGAATGTGTCTTTCAGCGTGTATGCGGGGTTTTGTATCTTGATGTCAAAGTTAAGTCATCATGTCACCGATGTTCTACAAGACAGACCACAAAAACGTCCCTGTCACCTCATTCGTCAACTTCCATTCGTATCAAATTGAGCGTTTCAGATTCCAAAGGTGCACCTCGTTTTTCTATAATTTTTTCTACAGTAAGAACATCAAAGGGCGTTTTGTCTACTTAAGGTGATCATTGTCAATGTTGAGAGTGCTTGAGGGAGTGAAGCTATTTCTAATCGTGCATTTTTGTGGGGTGGCATTGCGCTACTGCAAGTAAGACCAAAATACACGGGGGTATATCATTTCCACATCATGTATGTGTCGCTTTCATTCACACGTGAGAAAAGGACCCAGTTAACCCATTGACTCATCGCGCTAGCAATGACGCCAGAGCGGAAACGGTTGGCGAAATATGAAACGTACATTTTTTTCTAATAACTTTTGGCTATTCGATCTTCTTAACTTTGTAAAACTTGTTCCCCTTAACACTCACGTCTCGCTGCTTTGTTTCCTTTTCTTTCCTCTTTATATTTTTAACTTCCCTCTTATGGTTTTCAAGACACCATTCGACGAGTTCGATTCTGTACGCAGTTGTACCGTTTTGGACAACACGTGTAACAGTTGGCGGAATCCATGCAGTGGAGGTCGAGCTGAACGTCAATAGGAATCACCGTGCACCACCTGGAATGAAAATAAACAAAACGACTCTGTACTTTCACAATGTATGTAGTGTGTATTATATTAACGTCGTGGGAATTCTGAAAGCCCAATAATATTTCGCCGCCTGTATTTTCCCTCGCGGGAAATGTTCCCCCCTTATAAGAACCATTGTTCTATAGGTTCAAAGAAGGGTCAGTATTCAAAGGTCACATTAAGGGCACCATACGACTGACAGTGCATCAAAATGTAGAAATCAAACATGAGCATTTTTCTTTTGCTGTATGTAAAGAGAGCGCTTGCATGGAATAGAGTTTTTGTATTTGCCGATGCAAAAGCGGAACTCAAGTGCACAATCATGTAGTTGCAAGTCTCTTTTTACATTCATTAAACAAGTGCATGTTGCATGCGATTTCCGCTGTAATGGATGTGTGGATCGTGAGAGCATTGTATCATGTATTACTTTTGCACAGTGATGATTTTTTATGTTTGTTTTTGGTCGGACGGGCAGATTGAAGGCACATTTTTAATACGCAGCACTTCGGGAATTAGAATAGTTTTTCTTCAGCGTGAAGATTTTTTTTTTTTATCATTATTTTTATCATACTACATTTGAAATTGGCGAACCATAGGAGACGCGATGAGATTATATTATTTACACGCAGAATGCTAATGTGTGGAGTTGAGTCGAAATATGCCACTTTACCGCTTTCTTGTGGCAAATAATTATAATGGTAAACTGGCGTGGAAGTTTCACGTCAGGCTGATGAAGGAATATCATAACTTTTTACAGTGATTACAGCTTTTGTTAATGCCCATTTTGATTCTCTTTATTTTATTAATTGAATGCTTCTGATCTGAAGGGACATCTGAGGTTTGGAGACTTTGTTGACGAGCTCGTGTTCTTTCGTGGCTGTAGAGATGTTAATGTTACTAGAACAGTGAAGCTTCGATAGAGTGTTAGGACGCCAAAGACCAAATATTATTTCTTTCACGAGGGTTCACTGTCTCTGAAGATTTCCTTGTAATCTCGTGCTCCCAGAACGTTCATGAATATTCTTCAGTAAAACACGCGGATGGTTTGGTGGGGTCTTCTGGTGGGGGAAACGTTTCCTTCGATCGATCCTATTGTTCTGTTATGTTCTGTCTAGATGTCTTGCTTCTTCCTAGCACAATGCGTCCGTTATCATGTGAACGCATTTTCTGCTAACCCAAACCCAAACTCAGTAAAACAAATGGTCATTAATTTCACCAGACATAATGGTGAAAAGGGTGCGTGGTATCTAGGTTAGGCGCCCAGGCCCTACCCTGGCCAGATACCCGCGTCTTCAGCTTATTTTACTAGAGCAGAA
This sequence comes from Onchidella celtica, assembly GCA_963931925.1. Lineage (NCBI taxonomy): Eukaryota > Metazoa > Mollusca > Gastropoda > Systellommatophora > Onchidiidae > Onchidella > Onchidella celtica. The sequence goes on along the minus strand of OZ007573.1, from coordinate 30,723,381 downwards.
TTTGCTCATGCTTGGCGAGATGGCTCGGTCACATTGTTTTCACACCCCTGGTGGTGTTACTAAAGCCAATCTCCTCAAAACACAGATCATAATAATATATTGCAGAACTGTCCACTCTTCTCAGCACTACGAGAAACATACTGGCCCAAACCCACCGACCTGAATGTCAAACTCGATGGTGCTCTGCCAGAACTGCAGAAAACCGTAGATTTTCTTAAAAGAACAAATCTGCAGATTTAGATTCGTGAACTAAAGAAGAAGAAGAAGAATTTCACCAGAATAGGATTATGATTTTGCCTGGTCTCTATGGCTTCAAATGTTGTTTTTCCTCTCTGTCGCGTTACTAGAGTAACAGATCCATGATTATTCAAAAGGCTTACCTCAGCGTGTCCTTACCTACGTTGTTCCGATAGTTTTTGGAAAAAAAAAATTTCTATACAATTTCATTGACAAAAGTGATAAGGATATGGGCAAACTGTTCTCTCTTTCAGGGCAAGTAGCGAAGCATAAACTTACAGCATTCTCGATGAACAGAGCAATTGTGTAGGAGTAAACATCTTTATTAAGTTCCTTTCAACATATTTCATTGAAAGGATATCGTTAACACGCACGAGTGTTTACATTGGCAGTGAGACAAGAAATCTCGAGCGCAGCAAAAAAATAATAATCGTATTAATATAAGCACTACTTTTTTTTTCCTTTTTGCAACTAAAATGTCTGAATTCAATTATACAAAAAGGGAAATCAGTTTTGCAACGTTAGCGTTTTCATTACGACTTGAGAAATTTTTTTGTACACATAATATATTTATGTACACATTTTACCATAAATTCGTATCTCTGTCTGTCTAGACGCAAGCGAATGAAACTCTAGCTGGATGCTATCCAACCGTGAAAATGTAAAAAGCTCCGGCAACAGTCCAAAGGTTTTGTGTATGGATGACAAACTTGATTGTCTACTTGGTAGAGTAATTAACGATTGTCGACAGAAAGCCATCCTAAATTAAACTCGGGTAAGTTTATATTTATCTCGCCTCATGTTGCAACAACAAACAAATTAGATCGGGCTTAAGAAAACAGACTTAATGCGTCATGTTTGGTCTTCAACTCTTGACATGGGAAATTTACACCTTATCTGCTTCACTGCCGCTAGTGTAACTGACGAGAACACACTGAGACATAGGAAATTTAGTTATCAAACTGGACAAGACGTAACTAATTATGAAGATTGTTGTTACCTGTATGTACGTGTTCCAAGTTGTTGTTTTTTTGTTTTGTTTGTTTGTCGTTGTTTTTTTTTTTGCGCTAGGGGTCCTACGTATTTTAAAGCCTTTTGTGACTCCAGAACTAGAGAGCTACCCCCCCCCCCCACCAAAGACTACCAAGAACAGCCTTAATTAATTATGTTTTCATATTTTCCTTCTGTTTTCCTCCGGTTTTTTTTTATTTGGTTGAAAGAGTAGGGGGGGGGGGGGCAGGGGTTAGGGATTCGATACGATTTAGCGTTGAGGATAAGGACGGGGATAGAGATAGGTAAGTATACGTACGCGCCCCCTGCGCAAAACGCTTTGGGTGCGTCCATACAAGTAACCACAGCCAATTTAGTCATCAAATTGGACAAGACATAACTAATCCTGAATGATGACAAATACTCCCTACTCTTCAGCACCAACTGCCTTATGTCCTTTCATATTACAGAAACCGGCCCAGTTATTCTAAGAAAATGTATGTCGACATACGACAGTATTGATCTCAGATAACCTGGTATCTCCAAACGTC
>OZ007573.1:30714103-30716603 GCA_963931925.1 Onchidella celtica | reverse complement strand
CATTTTGCCGGAAAATTCTCTGTCCACTTTAGTATGTGCTTATTATTATTGCTGTTGTTATTATTAATATTATAATAAATATTATTGCTGTTGTTGTTGTTATGCTTTTTAAGACACGGACTTGTACTTCTGAGACGAGAAAGTACACAGTGTATTTTTGTTGCTGTTGGCTAACTAGGTCAATTAATTTAGATGCGCGAGACGTTTTATCGTAAGCTAAAAATTGAACTGGTAAAAAAACGTTTATTTCTGCGGATGATTTACGTGTAGGGGTGGATTGAGTGGGGGGGGGGGGGGGAGGGGTGTGAAAATAGGTTCACTAGCCTCCTATGCAGTTTATGATTTAAAACGTAATTGAAAAATCACAGACGCGGTAAGCAGTCTAGTCACGCTGTAGTAGTTTCTGGAATCTAAATTGATATGAACCACCAAAAACCACTTGACTACTCTCTTGGTTATTATACGTAATAATTTCAGACCTTAATTGAAAACTGTTAAGCTGAAACTGAGTGATGAAACGATACATTTACAGAGGACGTGAAGGTGGCATGCATAATCACCGTTTTGGTCTTTTCAAGGGAGTCAGTTTTATCTTTGCCACTATTTCATTCAGCGTGACTACCACTGCCATAATTATCTTTGCATTTTTTGTGCAAAAGTTTCCACTTTTTTTCCACAGGTTTATTTGTTATGATTTCTATGTTATCATAACTTTAAATCCCATTTCAAATGTGTTTTTAAGTCCATACTTTTGCTGCTGTTGACGCTCTGTTAATATCTGCGGGTGAACGCTATAGCAACGGAACTATGTTCGACTGCATGAATGGGCAGAGATGGTTCAATGTACAGAAATAGTCGTGTCGTTTGAACTGTCAGATTTTTTTTTAGAAGGTTTCAGTCTCGTGGATCTGTTTTGTACTGCGTCTCGTAATGACACACTTACCTACTTATGTAATCGTCGCCTGTGGTCACAGACGGTGTGTGATGAAATAATTCCATGGGGAGGTGTTTTGTGTTAACTTCTGGGTGCCGTGGACGTTTGCTTATTCAGTAGAAGGTTAGTGCAGCTTGGACAGTGACGCATTTAGTGTATTCGTCGGTTACGGTTAAGGTTTTTGTTTTGTTTCGCTCAGTGTGTATCGCGTCTGAGAGTGATTTTGAAAATATGACGATTACCCCCAAGAAAAAGAGAGAGACAGATAGACAAAGACAGACAGGGATATAAAAACAGGCAGACAGACAGAGATATTGGAACAGACAGACGGACAGACCGGCAGACAGACAGACAAACAGGCGGACAGACAGAGATATAGAAATAGGCAGATAGACAGAAAGATAGATAGATAGATAGATAGATAGATAGATAGATAGATAGATAGATAGATAGATAGATAGATAGATAGATAGATAGATAGATAGATAGATAGATAGATAGATACAGACAGACAGACAGACAGACAGACAGAAACAGGCAGGCAAGCAGACAGAAATAGAAACAGGCAGACAGATAGACAGAGCACATTCAGCAAGGTATTAGTCATATCTTTTGACGCCAAAATACAACACGTTTTATTACTCGAATGTATTACTCATGTTTGTTCATAGTAACACATGGCTCTGTAGCTGCTGGTCCAATGATTTTACATAATCCTCAAACTGCTGACCCTTCACATAACCTCGAACTTGTCAGTTTTTGTGGGAATTTGATTGGCTTCAGTCCTGTACAAAAAGGGCTGTGCGGAGCTGAGATACCTTGGAATAAAAAATGTTATAATTTTTTTCAGGAAACGTCTATTTGCACCTTTTCTAGATGCGTAAGTTTTAATGTTGTACGAATCTGTTCTATTGTACACTGACAACGATACGTGGAACATGCTTGGGGACTCATAGTGTACCTTCCATCTCAGTGTTTAAGCGTACCTGAAGCTGGCTTTTCACGTGCACTGAAAAGAAAACGGAAATGTCAAAAACCCACAAAGTAGTGAAATAGAAAGTTTTTATGTGGAAGGAAATGCCGTTTCCGTACATGTAGAAACACTGTTTCTTTTTACCACCTGGTGGATTTTTGCCGTTCCCGTTACCGTTTCCGTATACGTGGAAATCCGGCTTAAAGCTATGTTTTCATGTGTACGGAAACGGCAACAATCTCTCAAGTAGTACTAAATAAGAGTGTTTCCATGTGTACGGAAATGGCGTTTACGATCCGTTTCCGTACACATGGAAACACTCGTTCTTTTTACTGATTGGCGGATTTTTGACGTTTCCGTACACACGAAAACACAGTTTAGGGATGCCAATAACGCCGGAAAGCCCTAACTAACCAAACGCGCTGAGCTAGCAGAGCATCGGAGTTTCCGTTCAATGAAATGCGCTGAGCTGCTGCACTTTGTACCCGATAATTGTGATGTAAAACCTGAACGTAGGTTTAATCAGCCTCACAGGAGGGGAGGATGCGATTCCCACTGGCAGATTCATTCACTTGTTACATGATTATCATAAT
>OZ007573.1:30614103-30709103 GCA_963931925.1 Onchidella celtica | reverse complement strand
TATAACTCATAGAAGAGAGATAGTCGATTATTTAGTGTGTTTGTGCCGTGCCCATCACGGCTGGTGTCAGAAGAAAGTTAGTGAGAGAAAGTGGAAACATCACACGCCCCCCAACCCTTTTTGTCCTCTTACCACCCCACCCCCCAAATCGCATAGCCTCTATGTCGATGACCAGTGAAATGTCAAACCGACGACCTGTTAATAATATCCCACAAGGACTTCGAACTTCCATCAGTAAATAGTCTTGACAGTAAATCGATATTAATTTTGTGTTATTTTTCACACATTTCACAAAACGGTTTCACATGACCTGTTCGCTCCCAGCATAAACACTTTCATTTCCAGGTGCCCTCTTTGTCACCTTGAATTTATTTCGTTTAATTGTCAAATGTCATGTCACTTTCACCTTTCCGGACCGATCTGGTTATAGGTATCGCATAATATTTGTGACTGTCCTTTCTAATGATAATTAGCTTTCATTTGAATATCCGACCACTATTCAATGTGGCGTTAGACCTGTAAAGATCCAAGCCGCACATGAGCTCTCGTCCACGTTGTTCCATCGATTTGTGGTGTTTAAATATGTACAGCTGAAGTTTAATTTGGTGGTCTTTGAGTTGGACAGCCCGTGGAAAATAGAACAGATGTCCTTGACATTGTGGAGATCCATCGATCTGTCCCGTTAAAAATTGCTGGTGGTCGTCATGGTCGATTGATTGATTTTGTGTTAAGTGTGAGCTTCGCTGGTTTTGCTACTTTCAGGTCTCTCTCTGTCTCTGTCTCTCTCTCTCTCTCGCTCGTTCTCTCTCTTTCTTTCTGTCTTTCTATGTGGTATTTGTCTGCTTCTGTATTTGTCTGTGGTTTTGTCAGACCCCCCCCCCCTCTCCCCATTCTCTTTCTCTCATATTGTCTGTCCGTTCGTCGATCTGTCTATCTATCTGTCAGTCTATCTGTCTGTCTGTCTGTCTCTTTTCTCTCTCTCTCTCTCTCTTTCTATATGTCGATGTGTCTGTCTGATTCTCCCTCCCCCCTCTCTCTCTCTCTTTCTGTCTGTCTCGGTCTTTCATAGTCTGGTTGTCCGTCCCCCCCCTCCCCTCTCTCTCTCTCTCTCTCTCTCTTTCAATCTGTCTGGGAGCCATGGCATTTCTCAAATTGGCCACAAGGAAACCAGGTTTACGACGGTCCGACGTCATTTGTATCATGGCATTCTGTATAATCATCTCTTGTACTGAAATATCGCAGGAACTCATGGGGCCTACAAGTCTGATACTGGTCTCTATCTTTAACCGTAGCAATCAAATAAATTGCATTATCTGAAAACTGTTAATTCAAGCCGTCATTTGTTCTGTCTGGAATTATATATTGAAGTGGCCAGTAATTGTGAAGTTGTCTATCTATCTATCTACCTATCTATCTGTCTGTCTGTCTGTCTGTCTGTCTATCTATCTACTTATCTGTCTGTCTGTCCGTCCGTTCGTTCGTCCGTTTCTCTGTCCGTCTATCCATTTATCTATCTATCTATCTAGCTATCCATCTATCTATTTATCTGTCTGTCTGTCTATCTATCTATCTATCTAATTTACCTGCCTGTTTGCCTGGTTGTCTGTCAGTCAGTCTGACTGACTGAGAAATTGTCACTTTTGGCTAGTGTGGTCAGCTGAAATTTAGTATGTCATGTATATTTAATTCCAGTGTTACACACCTGTAGATACAGTGTATTATCATTAACAATTTCGGTTTTCCCTAACGACATCAAAAGCGTGTAAAGACAGAAAGTGACAGCTATTCTGCATCAGCAATGCATAACTCTGTTACTATAAAGGTGGCCTGGGTCATATTGAATTCCAATGGGCTTTGCCAAAGTTGGCTGTAAGGGATGAGAATTATATACTCATTTTCAGATGTCAGGTCGCTGTCACATACACTTGGCGTCAAAGCATGACTATTGTAAATGCAGCATAAGTATTGTACTTAATGAACTGCATGTATAATGGGCCCCTTTAGCTTTAAGATGTGTGTATGGGTGTGAACGTTTCATTGAAATATCTCTGCTTGAGGTAGATTCACATCCAAACAGTCCCTACAGTATAGCTCTCGTTAATCTGGATCATACTGTGGCTAATAATTATCATTGTCAAAGACGTGCTGTTCAGGGAAATGTGTGTAAAGGTACAGTGTGTTTTTGATATCATCGATGTTTCTTAATCGCACAGTTTCATCCTAAATAAGCATTTATTAATTATATAGTTTAACTTTGTATTCTTTCCTCTCGCTCTAAGTAACTATATCAGTCATGATAGGATTTCTGAAAGTACCATAAGAACTGCATTTGTTTTCTGCATGACTGACTGTATTAATGTTATTATAGGTGCAATAGTCTCCCAGGGTATGATTACTTCCAGTACTTGTTTTGACAGTAGCTTATGCAAAGTAGGTCTCACAGAGAGGATTTGAATGAGCCTCTTCGGTATTTGCAGAGACCATTGATCTTTCTACCAGAGGCCATGAACAGCTGCATTGAATTTAATGTGGGCGTTTATCCATTGCTGGAAATACTGCAGACGCATAACGTTGACGGAGTGACCATTTTGGCCACCTGGCCAAAATAGATTTTGTTTGCACAATAAATTTGAGGGGGGGGGGGTTAGGGTTAGGGTTGAGTTTGGGGGCTAGGATTCATCCTCGGTCCTTGTTTGTTCTATCTCCATTTTCTGAAAAACTGGAGATTTTTTAATGTGTTGACGAGGCCTAATACATGCACACTTTGACACTGGTTTTAAATGCCTTGTGGCACTTATCAGGCGGTTTCACAGTTTATTTATTCTAACTCCTTACCGTAGTACTAAATGCTGGGCGTCGAATTTCTGAGGTGCAAAAAGTGGAGTTGGAACAAACAAAAGCAAAGGTCCTGTTCGCCTTGGCTTACTGACCACACCAACCTTTTCATTGACTACATGGCCACAATAACCTTTTGGAAACTGGCCACAAGTTGGTAACGAAGACCCTTTGTCTGTAGTTTGGTCACATTTTCCAGATTGCCTCCATCGTATAATAAGTTTGATTCGTTATATCGCGCCAATGGAATCGTCATCTTGTGTGAGGCTGTCCTACGGGATGTAGCTAAGTTGTCTTTACGTACTCGTGTTCCAAATTTTCCAAAGTCAAAACATCGCTAAAAGAGAAAGTTGTATGTAGCAAAATCTCGCGTAGGAAATAATACAGAAACGACACAATAAAACACATTGTAACATGTCTGTGTTATTTCCTACACGAGGTTTTGCTACATACAACTTTCTCTTTTAGCGATATTTCGACATTGCTTCAAGCTTTGCTGCGACCTCACATTTTTTTCTGTGATTTCGTCAATTTCCAAACTTTCCAATGTTTGTTTTCTAGGCTAAGAAAGATCCTTAGTAACTGGACATTTGCGTTGGTTTTCTTTGTTTCTATTTTGAATTAGATTTATTTTCATTAACTCACTGTACAGTTTTCTTGTATAATGTTAAACTAGCCTTTGCAAAATACTTTTCTTTTTTTTTTTTGACGAATTTGCCCCAAGAACTGCTATGATTTTCTGGCTTTTCTGTCCACTGATAGAGGTACTCGGCACTGAATATTGTGAAAGTGTTCATCAAGAACTCCAGTCCAGTTTGGTCTCTGTCGAAATTGCCGATAGCAACGAGCCAGCCATAATGTTCCTCACTAAATTACAAGCATTTTCTGCTCTATGGAGCTAAAGAACTAGGCTTTGGTGTAATGATAGTATTTCACTGGTCCTCCCAGACAGTTCTGTGACTATATAATGGGTTGGTTTGTTTTTTTTAGCCTTTTTTTTTTTTTCTTCTCTTTATTAAAAGCTGCAGCATTATTTTCTGTACTCTAAAATTGGCATGCCTAGTGGCGATTTGTAGCGTATTGTTTCCGTGGCCAAAGGTGAAAAATGGGTTTAGACCCTTACCTGCTGTTTCGGGGCGAGTGTTGGCCCCGGTAAGAGGATCACTACATTGGACTTTCTTTTGGGTAGCTACTTATTCACTTTTCCCCCGTCTTTTCGCTTTTGTTTGCCACACAAGAAAGCACTATAATGGATCGTCGTCTTGGCGTAAAGGGAGACTCGTTTATGTGTGTAAAGGTGTCATTGCTCGTGGCTCTGCACTCGGCTATTGTCGTATTTGGTAACAAAAGAAAAATCGTATTTCTCGGGAATTCTCTATTTAGGGAAACGGTCAGGCAGGTTCCATTTGGCTACTGCAGTAACATAGCAGCTCAGTGCATGAAGCAAGTTATTCCCAAGACTCTCTTGACTTAATGGTCACTGCTGAGGATCTTCGTTCACTGGACAATGATACATGACTCGTTCCCCCCCCCCCCCAGATCAAAGCAGCTGCTCTTCGTGCCCTATGGGCACTTCGTGTGTACGCCGACATGCTGAGAAATCTCAACCGTCAAATCGTCTTGCTTCCCAGCCGAATTTATATTAGGTCTTTCCCATTGAAATGCTTCTTTAGAAGCTGCATGTAATTTGGATATAAGTAAATGCAGTTTAAAAATGTATGTTGCGTTTGTATCCACAAGCTGGTACCTTTTCCACCTATATACGTTTAATCTGCTCGTATTCCAGCCGAATTTATCTTAAACCTCACCTATAGAATTGTATGTTTCGAAGCTATTCACTACGTATGCTGCTGATGCAAGTGTACGTTATACTGTATTTTCACAAATACTGAAAATGTATTGCTCCACACTCTGAAGTAATGCAACCATAGTGGTATGAAAACAGGGTACTGTCAGTCTGAAATATATCTTGGATGTGAAGGTGTCAGTATTATCCTGAAGGAAGCAGTGATAATCATGCTATTCATTCCTTTTGTGTTTGCTGAAGAATTGAGAAATCTAAATTTTGATAGTCACCCGCTCTTTTCCCAGTAGAATTTCCATTACAAAACAGTCATTGAAATCTTAGTTTTGAAAAGATCCGCTATCACTTTACATGCAGCATAAAAGTAGATGATATTTTGTGGTCTGTTGAAAATGCATTGTTCCACACGCTGAAGTAATGCGATTGCTGGTGGATGGAAAATATAATGTACCATCAGACCAAATACACTGGGTGTGAAACCTTCAGTATCGCCCCGAGAGAACAATACCGGTGTTCAAGCTGTTGTTTTGCGTGTCAGCTGAAATGGGGCTGAGAAATCACTGGATATTGAATCCCAGCCAAATTTATTATATCTCTGCAATAGGAATGCATGTTTTATATCTCTGCAATAGGAATGCATGTTTTAATGTAATGCGCTGTTGTAGCATGCAGGGTAAGACACACACACACTCTCTCTCTCTCTCTCTCTCTGTCTCTCTCTTTCTCTCTGTATCTGTCTGTCTGTCTGTCACTCTCTCTCTGTCTCTCCACTGTTTGTATGTATTTATGTGTCATGTATGCGTGTCATGTGTGTGTGTTGTGTGTATGTGTACTGCTCTATAGTGTTTGTGGCCTTCTGTTTTTCATTTTGGCTTGTGTTCCTTTTTCTCTTGTCTTCAACTAAGCCATTAGAAGAGACACGTTTAGGCAGGCAACTTACAAGTAGATGCTAATTTAATAGCGTATCCTCGTATGCCGAAACTTTGTGCATGCTATTGAGCAATGAGACTGTGTATTATAGAGAGCAGGGAACAACGTATTGTCAGACGGAAATACCTCGGTTGTGAATGCAGCAAAACATTATCCCAGGCGAAGTAGCTGTGTTCATACTGATTTTTCCTGTCCGTTGTATGCCGTGGACAATGGAAGCACTGACCGCTTGACCGTTTGATATGGGCCCTCTAGTGATTGTTTGTCCTTGGCAGTTTGTTGATTTTGTATTGACCCGTCCATGATAGCGCAGGTTTCCGATGAAAGTGAGATATCCCGGTGCAAATATTGCGGTCAATATTGATCAGCTCTTCATGGTTCTTTAGACCCCCCGTCCTTCCGAACCCCAGCCCCCATCTCAAGGCTAATTCTGTGTCCAAACCTCTTTGGTCCTTACTAAATGAGCACATGCTGGCAGGTAGCGAAAAGCGCAGATGACCTAATAGGATTTCTTTGTAAGAAACCACTCAGTAGATTTAGCCAGACTTTGGTCCATACTTTCAGTGAACGATTATATGGCGAGTTCTTTTGTTTTTTAATTATTATCATTTTTTTGGTGAACATGTCATCAAAATCTTCCCATTTTAATTAATTATGTTTATGCAGTTTACGTGGATTAATGACTGATTCTTGACAGGACAAGAACGTGTGATACAGTTTAAAGATCATTTTGCACTGTTTTGCATGGAAACTTTCAAGGCAGTACATTATTTTGTCGACAATGGTCTGACACTGTTGTCTGGAGACGCAAAATCGAGACCCTGCTCGAAACAATACAATATCGATTTCATACGTGTCGAAACTGTTTGTAATCTCTCGAAAATCTTACGCAATTTCCAGAATTGTTTCATTTATGCTGTTTGTGCGTCTGTCCCTAATGGAGCGAGAAAATGCGACCATTATTTCGCAGTGACGCATCCAGCAACATTCTGTAGCGTTACCTAATTGTATTCCTATACTTTGGCTTTGAGAGTAGAATTTCATTGGGCGAAGTTGACGATGTATTGATCGTTCAAGCGAATTTCACTGTTTCTGTTCAACATTCAAATGACACGTTAGGGTTTCCCTATTTTCAGCCATTCCGTAGCGAGAGTTCAGGTCATACACTCCACTGGTTGTTCCCTTACAACCTTCACTTTTTGGCTGAAGTGAGTTACACACTACACACTACTTCTACAGGCCTTCTCCATTGTGTGTCAAAATATCAAGCGGACACGGTGTGTAATTTGTAAGTATTTCTAGCAACAAAAAAAGTCATGCCAATGCAAGCTATGAGCACATACATGAAACTTCAATCGTCAATTTTTCAAAAGTTGACAGAAGAGAGTTGGAACCTTGTATTCTAAGAGGGCGTAATGTTAATGGTATCTTATGATGTTGCCAGTGCGTCATCAAAGAAGCGCCTTTAAAGAACCGGATTGATGCTGAGAGGCCAACAACTGAAAGCAAAACAGCTCTTTATTTGTTTAGTCTTAGTTTCGCTTGAAAAAAACTCATTAGTACGTAACCTTGCTGTTGTCCAGTATCTCGATGACCTAGAAGTGACTTTTTTGCCGCAGTGCTTGATACACTCAAGTCCTATCCCGTAGTTCTGAATGAACAAACTCTTCTGTTTATTTCAGAATGAGCAAATTGTCTGGTTTGTTCAGAGTCAGTGATGCGCCATTCTTAGGTCAGAATAAACAAAATGCCTGGCCGAGTTAAAAATGGACACAATGCCTGGCTTTGTTTAGAAGAAAGGAATAATGTCTTTCGTTAGTTCAAAATGAAGAAAATGTCGCTGAAATCAGACTAAAAAGACATTTATTTACGGTAGACCATTCATCCAGTGTCCGTATTACATTCATCTAGTCTCGGCTATACTTGCCTGTAAAGTACACTAAACTGCTTTACATTGGGAGATTATTGTCTCTTTGTGTCCATACAAAAGGCAGTAAACCGAAGGCTTGTCATCTTTCTGTTTGTAGTGTAAGTCTTCACGTGACACCAGACACCACTGACATGGCTTTGTTATGTTTTTGGTTTTTCTTGTCTTCTCTCCAACATTAGAGAGCCCAGGTCACTTTGACCCCTCACTCTTTCCCTACAATGTCCGATTCCCACGACACTTTGGCAGTTCCGAGATTCGGCTGAGTCCGAGGGATTAGTTCTCTGTGCTTTATTGGATGCTGCGCAGGTGTGATATTAAAAATGATACCAGATAGGGAACTTAAGAATCCCCATTTATGAGTCGTGTCAGGTCAAATGTGTGACTTAATTTGGCATTAGAAATTATAGAAAATTCTAATGTTTCCAGTTTATGAGTCGCGCCGGATCTGAAGTGTGTATATTTTTTTTTCAGCATTTGAAATCTGTGCTTACATTACAATAAGCTCCTGGGAACTTGCCATTCAATATCCTGTACATTATTTAAGATAAACGACCTACTTTTAACACACACCGATTATCTTCAGAAAAAGGCCCTTTGTGACTTAGGAGAACACCGGTTTTAAACAATAATTAGCAGCTTGAAGAGTTTCTTGTCATAGCTGTCTATTTCGGCTGCAGTTGCTACCTTGCGTTTGTGTACTGACACCTACGGCAGTTAATTATGTACAGTTGTTTCAATTCTTGTTCAGTGATGAAATCTGAATTTTTTAATTGACGCTGTGAAATTGATTGTTTCTTATCTGTAGAATGAAAGTGGAAGGAAGAGGGGAAGGTAATGCGGTTTCTGTTTCATTGTTAAATCAATTAAATGTTGATCACTGTTGCGGACATTGGATAGGTTTTGCTAACATGAGAGAGGGGGGGGGGGGAGAGAGAAAGAGGGAAAGAAAGAAAGAAAGAGTGGGGAAAGAGAGAAAGGGAGAGGGGAGAGAGAAAGAGAGAGGGAAGAGAACGAGGATGAAAGGAGAGAGGGGAGAAAAAGAGAGAGGGGGAGAAAGAGAAAGAAATGAAAGGGGGAAAGAGAGAGAGAGCGAGAGAGAGAGAAGAAGAAAAAGTGGCGCTTGTATAAGGGAGAACATAAAAACAGACTCAGAGAAGAAAAGAAAAGAAAAAAAAAAGAAGAAGAAAAAATACAATGTCGAATCGCAAAGGAAAAGATCCGTGTGGCCGTTACACCCATTGCAAAGGAAGTTAATCCCTGTATGTAATTCAAGAAGAGCTATCGTACTTAACACATGCTGAGAACCCTCCACCTTGTTCTATCAACTCAGCACAATTTCGTACACAAAAGAATGATCTTGGTCCGTTGAATGCGCACACAATGCACTGTTTACCAGCCTATTGTTTACTAGCCGCTGTTTGCCAAATGGCTACAGGCTTTTGGCGCATTCGGTTGGACGCTGCCCCGAGGGTTTGACATCATTTTTGCACACATTTGCCGGTGACGCCGCAGTGTGAGGTATGCGCCAGGTGGTTGTGCCAGGACTGGATTAAGTTTGTGCTGAAGTGGAGTAATTGCAAAAAAATGAGCTCTGTGTTGATGCATAAGGTATTTCCTAGCAGGCTCACGATCTGTGCTGCAGCATTGTTGGTGTGATTAATGGCAGTTTTGTGTGAGAAATACAAATGAACAAGGGGAACAATACTGACTGATGCCCAGAAAAAGTAAACAATAACGAATGTTGTTACAAGTACGTACGTCCTCACGTTTTTTTTTATGCCCTAGGGATACAGTATTTTAATGGCTCCAGAGCTTGAGAACTTCCCCCCCCCCCACCGAAATGCTTCTATCAACAGCCTTAATTAATTATGATTAATTATTCTTTCAGATTTTCTTTTTGTTTTCCTCTTTTTTAATTTTTTGTTTGTTTTTGCTTTTGGTTGAAAAGGTAAGAGGGCAGGGTTAGGGATTCGATAAGATTTAGGGTAGAGGATAAGGACGGGGTTAGGGGTTGGTAGGTATACGTACGCGTCCCTAGCGGGAAACACTTGGGGTGCATACGTACTTCTAACAACAGCCAACAAGTATTGAGATGGAAAAAACAAAAAAAAGCGGGTGGGAAACCGTATGAAAATGAAAAGTTACAAGAAGCCGGAGGTTTGAAAACGTTACGCCCAATTCGCACTGGGTCAAGGCTGTTTTGCCTCAGTTTTGTGGACATGTGGAGTTTAACTCATTCCCTGCCATAACTTTTGTGGGTGTGGACGGGAACTCTCAACACAATCCAGTTTGAAACTTAGACAAAGTTCAAAGATGTTTTTTTTCTTTCACTCAGTCTAAATACAAGACATAATACATTAAACATTAATGTGAAGGAAAATCAGTGAACCAGGATGGGATTCAATATTTTCAGGTTGGCTTAGATATTTGTGTTGGAAAATCGGTGTCCACGCGAGCCGAATATTCGGCTTTTGGTAGTGAAGCAAAAACCTGAGAGCCGAATATTCGGCTTATCCTGGCGAATGAGTTCATTGGACCTCGCGCACTAGTAAGACTGAATTATGTCTGTCTGGCTTGTTGGTTTACAGGGTGCTCAAGTCTGAATCAAACCGAGGCAAAAAAAAACTCTGACGCAGTGGGGTATTAGATCTAGCTTTAGGGATGAAAACGGAATCTATTATTGATATGCTATATCTCTGTTTTTAACACCACATTCGTTGATTTGCCGGTCAACGAGACAGGTGTTGTCACTATTCTCTTAAATCTGCCGCGAAACGATCTTGTGTAACACTTTCCGACTTCCCTTGCTAAGCCTGTGGATGCCAGGAGTGGAGAAAAAAGGCAGCTTTTGAAATATGTATGAACTATGTTTTAATGGCTATTTCAGTGCCACATCGGTCCATTCTATTTGTTCTTACACGTGCATAGAAAATCATGCTGAGAGGAACAAGAAAAGTATAATGGCAGTGCAGGATAGTGCTCTTTGATAGATGGTCATAAATGTCTGTAACTGCATTCTGTTTCGTACAATGGCACTTAGGGCTCTAAAGGGTTAGGTATAGTTTTATCTATATCGTTGGAGGCTACATATTTATTTTCTTTACAAAAGAACTCAAATTTTGTAACTGCATATTAAAAGAACCTGTTTTGTCAGACAAGGAATTGGTTTATGGAGGCCTAAACAAGTACACATTGGCTTGCTGGAGTACACAGGCATGAACAACCTAGAGAAAAACTGTATATTTATAATAATATGCAATGTTTTGCTCGAAATCAGAGTTAAAGTCCTACTGAAGAGTATCATTGTTCTTGGGCTAGAAAACTTAAACGGGTAGATCAGTTCATACATGCGGTGAAAGAACGACAGTGAAAGTGTGTCCTCAAATGCAGATTTGCATTTCAAGCATGGTGGGGAATTGAGGGTACATGTACAAACGTTAAGCTGAAATAGATGGATGGAGACAGACAAGCGTACAGACAGCCAGACAGATGAACAACAGAATACGTAACCAACCGTGTTGTCATTCGGCGAACTTGTCGGATGCTGGACGGTTTCCGTGGTTCCTTATAATACAGGATGATTACTGCTACAACAACGGCGCCCAACAGGACACCTACGAGATTACTGCCCGACTAACAGATTTGACGATCATGGTGGGCGATTACAGAAATTTTGAGTCTCGAATGTAAAGAAGGTACTGGTCATTGTCGAACTTCAGTGTGGCCGCGATCAAGAAAATCAAATACATTTTGCATTTTTGTTGAAAATATCAAATCAGTTCTCTCACAGTTTGCAACTGCAGACAAAGTAAAAGATCCGAATCCATTTAAATACATCGTTGATACATATGCAGTGTACACTGGAATCATCAATGGACGGAGGAGATGAATATTTTGAGAGAAAGAAAAGTGAACAAATAATAGTGTCCTTAGTTTTTCTGCATACAGACAAGACATGAGGGAAATTGGTGAGGTTTTTGTTTTTTTATCACCTCGGGAAGACAACGTGAGGATGGGGGAGGAGATGGGGAAGGTATGCAAATCAATGTTTGCGCGAGTGTCCTTTGAGTCCTGGAGGAATTATTGTGATTGGAACCGATCTAGGTCACCAAAACATAGTTTAATAATAAAGCAGGGACGGCTGAAAGGAGACGGGCAGAAGAATGGATTGCTTTATCGTCAATTATTCCACTGTCCCGGCGGTCAAAGCGCCAGTATATTTTCTACCGAGCTATTAGTAAACATTCCCGGGTTCACAGAGCGAGCTCATATTGATCGTGAGATTTTATTTTACTTCAGTAATTCAGCCACACTGAAACACACTACAAAGAGATTCCCTAACGTCCATGACGAACTCAAAGCATATTATGCAAACGTCCGTTGCAAGATATAACTGTGCGTCTTCCCTAAAAGCGTCATTAATTAGCGCATGATAACATTTTGCTGAACAATGTTGGATTTTTTCAACAGAGAGAACTCACTGAAACAACATTAACAATAATGAAACACTTGGGAGATACAAGAGGTCGTCAGAGGAAGAGAACTCCAGGTAGACCAGTACTTTGACTCCAGATTTCGTGCCTAGTGCATAAATATCGCAGCACAGAAATTTATAATCGAATCCGCATTCGTCTGAATTAATATTATCGCACCAATACGCCCGGACTTCCAGCTTAAAGCAAAGCCCCTTTACTGTCTGTAGTGGACAAGGATAAGGGGGGAGAACCCCGATCATTAACAATGGCAAAATTGACATTGCAGCCCTTTGTGGGACGAAATCCAGCTACGCGCGTATAGAGAGTGAGGACAGAAGACCTTTTTACCCCTGCGAAATTGGCACCTGACATTGACAATGATTGGAAATGATGAAGAGGGAACGCATGGAAAAAAGAAAGTTACCAGAGAGATGGGACATCTAGAGATCTCTGAACGAATGACATCACAGATATATATAAATATATATTATTTGTAAACAGCTCCGTGCAGTTGACGTACTGTGATTGGGTTTTATGTAAACCATTTTTGTGAGATTTAGGGATATTTGAATGGAAGACACCATGATACGTAATTGTGTTCATAACATTTCCGTTTTCATGTAAACATTTCCCCGCTGTTGATATACAGTGCTTGAGTTTTGTGGAAACACTTGGCGTTGATTTTGCAAGATTTAAGGATGTTTGACTAAAAGGCAACACTATGGAAAGGTATTACTCGTAAGTAATTATAGATGCGGGTTGTTGATGCACACTGGTTAAGTTTTGGATCCGCACTATTTTGATTTCACTCTTGATGAAAATGCTTGCATTTTGGCAAGGGTACCGACCTGTTGTGTTATCGTGATACTAACTTCAGACACTGGATGCCTTTGGAGCGCCATGATTCAATTGTGACCCAAAAAAAAACTATATATATATATATATTATATTTTGTAAAGCCTTGCATTAGCAAAAACAACAGGAATTCGAAAACAAACTAAAACAAATGTATTCTTGCGATTCCTTCAACAGTAGCATTATTTTGATCATGAACATGCTAAAAAAAAATGAATGCCTCGGGTCTGATATCCAAGACGGTCGTGAACTCGTGCAAGGCCGTCAGTATAATTTATCAGTCATACCTGACCAGTCTTTTTATCCGTCCAGCTGAGCTGTCAACTCCTTTCAGCGATGCGGTAGGTAACGATTTGTTACGGCGGACGCTGCAGCAGACAAGGGCTTATCCTGTTCACACCTGCAAGTATTGCGGAGGTTTTACCTGAGTTCTGGATGAGCTCTGTCTAATCCCAGTGGCATGTTTTCAGTCTGATCTAGAGATAAAGCAGAAGGTTGACCGTGATTAATTGGGACAGCACCTTTTGCACAATGCACTGGTAAGAACTTCATTCAAATGCGAGCAAGGACACAGTTACTGTGTGCTTTTCCTTTGGACCCAATGGTCCATGCTATTGAAGTTCTCGTGTATACATTTTTTTTCCAATGACCATTACAACCGGCCTAGGCTTATTTGGGCATGCTGCCAGCTGGTAATATTTATCTGGTGCAAAGATATACACGATGTTTGTGTTTTGTCGCTTTTCTTTGGTTTTGTCTAGCTATGGCCCCCCTGGTCTCACAAATTATTGCAATTTGTTGCAGATACACCGTTCTTTGAAAGCAAATAACAATGCGAATTCTGTTCTTCTTCTTCCTCGTTCAGTTTTCAATACCCAGACCAAACCCGCATACGGCACTTTCCTATGAATCTCGCAGTCATCTGCAAGTTGTCTGCCGACCCAAATTGTTTTCCACGGTACTTTTCTCAGTGCGTCAAGTTTCCGATCTTAAAACAGCTAACATGGATTTATAATGAAAAAATGTACCAAATTTCCCAGTTGGTTGAAACTTTCTGTTTCATTTGGCAGATTTTGCCCTACGCATCGATACATATTCCTTCAAACTGCAAGACATAATTATTTTATTCGTGTCTTGTCATCAACAAAATGATGAGATCTGAAGTAGCAGAGGGATTAAAAGATTAACTTGCCATTGCCCTGGTAGCACATCATGCGAGGCTTGGGCAATACTGGCGCCTATAAATCTGCGGCGAAGTCCTCATTAATTTTGTCCCATACATTGCTATGGCCCGACTGAAATTCTCGTTAATTTCTGGAGATGAAAGTGTACCGGCGACTTCAGAATTAGTAGGGGCAGCATGTGAGATGGCTCCCACTGGCGTCATTCTCGTCTATCACAGTGGGGCAATTCTGTCTTCTTTATTGGAAAGAGAATGTTGGGACTGAAATGTGCATTTTTAAGCTATTGTTAATGGACTCACTGTCGCGGTCAGAATTAATTCATTCCATAGTTACTGATCGTATCACGTTGATCTTTTTGCTCTGTGTCCTCTAGTTGTTTTTCTTTCTTTGCCGTTTTACCCTCCCTTTTCTCTTTATCTGCATGTCTCTCTCTCTCTCTCTCTGTCTCTCTCTGGGACTCTCTCTCCCTTTCCCTCTCTGTCTGTCTGAGTGTGTCTCTCTCTCTCTGTCCCTCTCTGTCAGTCTGTCTCTGGCTCCGGTCTGTCTCTCCCCCCCCCCCCTCCCCTTGACTTTACCTGCAAGAGTAACAAGTTGTACTTTCTAATAAAGCAATAAAACGGGTGTCTTTGTGTTTACGACTTCATTGTGTATAAAAACCACAGAGGACGCACTTACAGTTTCGTATTTTGAGTATTCTATTCATGCAAACTGCTGGTTTTTCTACTAGATCTAGTGACTGACTTTCTGTGTTGTATTGCCTTTCAGACCCACGGGCATGCTCTGACCCCATTGTGGAGAAGGACTAACCACAGAGAGGCATCTGAGTAACTGACAGTACCAGGGATATCAAATCTCACAGAAGCACCGCAGGCACCTGGTCACACTTCGGGTAAGAGTTTACCTCTGTGTGTTTGGTTCCCCCCTGACCTGACATGTGTTAAAGAGGACAATGCTTCCGGACACCTGCCATTGCTTTTCTATACAAAATATAGGTCAGCTTTTCATTCTCGGGGAAAGACGAAATGAAGTTGAACAAAATACATTTTAATAATGGTGACATATTTTTTTGTCTGTGAAAGGTCGTTAAAATTAGTCCGGGCCAAAGGCGATAATTAACTCTCTGAATGGTCGGGGCTATCGGTCGGGTATTGTTAGTGTAGTTCATCGAAAAGGGAGGGCGGGAAAGGCGGGGTTGGACCATGCGTAAAGAATGGGACACAAAATTAGACTGAGTAAATAGAAAAGTGTACCAGTGAAAGAGAAAAATTATAGAGGGGAGAACGGGAGAGAGAGAGAGTCAAAGGAAGAGAGGGAAAGAGAGAGAGAGAATGATAGAGAGATCGAAAGATGACACAAGTAGAGACAGATGTACAAAGAGAGAGAGAGAAAGACAGAGACAGAGAGGGAGAGAGAGAGAGAAAAGGCATGTCAAAGAACGAAATTGAAAATGAAAAAAAAAAAAAGTTAAGAGCCACTTGGGCCAAAAGCCAAGATTATTCATTATGAGCTTTTTTTTTTTTCTTTTTGTAAGCGGTTTGTGATCAGTTTCCGAAATAACAATCGTGGACATTTTGCCAAAATATAAAGGTTATTGTGACCAATGAGCTAAGCGTCATCATCCGCTCTGCTCCGTTATTTCACGGAAAATGACGTATGAAAAAGTAAAACACTCTTTGCCTTTGTATACTTGTCCACAGCATCCGTTCAGCTCCGCTCCTCACCGCTACAGAGGGAAAGAGTGTTTTACTGTGTCATACGTCACTTTCCGTAAAATAGCGGAGCGGATACTGTGGACAAAATCACTAAGACCGTGCACTTTCCTAATATGGCCATAATCTGGGCCAAGTCGTCACTTGTAGTCACTGCGGGAAAAACAAAGGGCGTAGAAAGTGGCTGAGTGAATAAGGTACAAGGACATTTGGTACAACCACACTTTGGTGTGAAAGTGAGTGACAATCAGTGACATTTGTAACCGACATATCATTTTGTGTATCTGTCATCCGTATATCACCCAATTACACACAGCTAGTCACACACTCACTCATCCGCATTGTCGCTAGATCTGCACATAAATATGAGAAGTGAATTATGGGCGATAGAGGAAAGGGGAGCACGATTGCGGGACAAGGTTAACTATCGCCTCAAAGCCAGTAGGACAATGGGGACGGACCCCCATACCCATCATTGTCATCTAGTGGGAATATCAAAAAGGCGTTGGTCCGCGCAATTTGGGGGGATTCTCCGTCATCATGCGTATCATTGGAGGCGCCGTGAACAATTACGTGAGTCGAAATTATCAGGGGCGGATCCACGGAGTGCTGTCATGGGGTGGAGACTAATAATGTCATTGTCAAGTGGTCCCCTCTCTAATTCCCTTCCATCAACTTTTGAGACATGATGGTTAAAGTTTCATGTGCTCATAGCTATTAGAGATATGACTTTTTTTTCTGTTCATTTTAGTAATACTTACAGATTACACATCGAATCCGCTTGATGGGCACAGAATTCAGAAGACATGTAGAAGTAGTGTGTAGTGTGTAACTCAATTCAGTCAGAAACTGGAAAAAGAACCTTGGCTTTTTCAGGGAACGAAGTGTGGTTGAAAGCTTTTGTGGTCGATGATGAGTCGCTAGAGGGTTAGTGTACGCTGGGCCATGTGGCCGAATTTGGTTTGGAGCAATGCAAGAGTTAGGGTAAGGACTGCAGCTAGAATTACCTTTAGCTCGTCGACCACACTAAAGTTTTCATTGGCGCAATGGCTTTGAAACGGCCTTTCAAAGTTGGCCACGCATTCGAAACAAAAGAGGCAATTAATTATAATCTTGAGAATCAACTCTTCAACAGCGTCTCCAAAGATCTAGTTCTTTCATTGACTGTGCAGCTTAAATATGGTAGATTAGTGGGATCGAAGGAGTGCTATTTTTAACAACAGAAAACATTGCTGATTGTAATTCACAGTGATCTATTTCTGGGAATAAGCGGCACTTTTTACCCCTCAAATTTGCGGCGAATTTTACAGCTTAAAGCAGCATGAACCGTAACACTATATTATTATTCGAAATTGTAATGTTTCAGTATTACCCTGACTTAGGCAATAACGAGCGATTCTATGGCTACGCCGCCGCTCCCTAGCCGATATAATAGTTATGTCCTCTTTGGCAGTGTCAACAAGAAAGATAATAGTATGAACCTTGTGAGGTATCACGAACGTCAACAAGGGTGGTTCCCCCCTGAATTCTTGCGTGACCGGGAATTGGTTTCTGATTGGTCACTTCTCGACAGGAGGCTGTCGTTGGTGAATCAAGAGAGGTTGTACTGCGGTCATCCTTTAAAATAAACACATTTGATAGCGTAGTTGTGTGACAGCGGATTAGGGCAGGTTTTCTTCAAACTAATGGCACGGGTTGAGAGATGCTAGGGTGAATTATTTCGTGGAAATAGTCTTTTTATGGTGCCAAGTTTTGTTCATAGAATCATTTGTCATACGTCACTATCCCTTCCCTATCTTCCACCGCCCCCCCCCCCTGTTCCCCTGCTCCCCACACACAGGCTTTATTCGTGTTGAAAAGGAATTTTCCTGAAACTACCTCATGCAGTTGCTCGTTTGGCTCTCTGTCGTGTCACGGAAAAATAAGGCATAAGCCAAAACGAAAATCTTACAGTTTACATTAGTTCTGCGTCTAGCTTTATTCCTTGTCCTGTTTCCATTTTCTGGTGACCGCAAGAAACTATTATGACTAATAGAAAAATACAGCAAATATCATTCCATTAAATGATGCTAAAAATGAGTTTGAACCGGAAATTGGTATACGGTCTTTTTCTTTAAAACGGCAGCTCTGGCGTATTCACATTACGCCGTGAATCAACCACAGCAAATTGAATGTGGTAAAAGCCCAAGACACAGGATACCGAGACAGTTCAAGTCGCCAAATTCCGTCCGTCGACTGGCGCAGGTAAATGTATCATCCTTCTCAACAGTGCAACAATTCGCACCACACCCCTTCATAATTGAAAGAAAAAAGACTGGTAGGCCTACCGTACCGCAGAGCTCTGTGAGTAGTGCTCACGGTGTTTATACGCGCGCAAGTTAAGGACATAATAGTGAAAGAAGGGATGGCCTGTCTCGGTATTCTATGTCTCGGGTGAAGTACCAGCGGCTTCGCATCAGAAATTAAATACGACATTTTTTAGAGCAAAATTTCCCAAATGGGATTAAAGAGTTATACAAATACAAATACAAAATACAAATAAATAGCCAACTCGTTTTTATCGTGAGCCGAATACCACGCGACCTTGGAAATGTCGTTTGCAAGACGGCGACAGACAATACAACTCGGATAACCACGTAAATTGACAGTTACAAGCATAATGTCCATGTATATGTGACATTTTCAAATGAGAAAACAAGCCATAGTTATTTTTCTTGTAAACGGGTACGCCTCGCTTGTTTGTCTGTTTATGGGTGTAACTATTTGTGTAATGTTATCGCACGGCACAGTGCAGTTGTTCGGATTCTGAGGGGTATATAATGCATAAGTGAGTGACGAGGACCCCCGTAATTCGTGCACCTTGTAGGGGGGTTGCGTTCCTGGCTTGAGCAAGTCTTTGAGTGACATTCAGTTTGGGTGGGACGCCGCATAATTTTCAGAACAGATCATGCACAGAACGGCCTACGCATCGACTGATCGGGATTATAAAATGCTGACGTGGATTTGGTAAATGTATTGGTTGAGCTCGTGCAGGGGGTATTGTTGGTCAGGAAATTGACCATCTTAGAGGTTTGCTCCTTAATACCGGACCTTAACTACTACAGCCCTTTAGAAATTATTATTCTTATTATATTATTCTTACTACTAGCCGACCCGGGCAAGACAATTCTTGCAGATTCCTCATAGGAAGCCCAACGGTATTATTATACAGATCTGGGCTACATAAAAAGCAGCATTTGGATTCGATGTAATGACTAATAGAACTTATGTAGAAATACACAGATGTGATTACGTTGATTTTCGACCACCAATGTGTAAAGAGAAGTTAAGGACGAAATTTCCGATCATGCTTTTTGATTCTACTCGATGAAAATGCGTCTCTATTTTTGCGGCTCAAACAAATCTAAAACAAATAATATTAGAGACTGATTTTTGTCCGAAATGAATGTGTCCACGTAAGTCAGTGTCAAAAAGTGAGACGGTACACCAAGTTTCATAATTTTTGGTCACTTAGACAGTTTTAGCTGCGTACATGTTCACTCTCTCGCTCCATAATAGTAAGATTATTATTATTATTATTATTATTGTATTCGTTGTTTGTTTCTATGGTATTTTTAATTTTTTGAAATCTGTTGTTTTTTTTTGTATGTTTGCACTTGACATACTGGCTTATGACCTGAGGTGTTACCAATAAAAAATTTCAATTATTTTGCTCTTTGGAATCACAGTATTAAGTTTTGACTTCACATTATAGGCCTGTTTTTGTATTGACTCAGACAGTATCGCGGCTTTGGCGTATTTTTATGTTTAATGGATGACGTGCATTGTCCAGTTCACCAAAGTTTTGTTTGTGTATCAAAGAATTTGCCGCATCGTACCTTTTTCCCGTTTTATAATTATTTATTTTAAATTACCGGGCTGTGTCTGTCGAGACTAGGATTGATTTAACTTAATTTTTCCGTTTCTCTCAGCGCCATTGTAAAACCAGAAAATGCGCTCCATATAGCATGGGGTGAGATGAAGCGAGAGTATCTATGTCCAACGCTAACACAATTACTCAAGAATTAACGTGGCGTAACAAGTCACTCAGAGGTTACAAAGGGCAAACTATTTCCATTCAGTTCTGATACAGATACGCAGATTTTGCATTAGCACGCATGAGTTCGTGCCAAAATAAGTGTACTTTAACTTCGACGTGCCAAATGGTGCAAGGACCTTTACGTAAAACTGTACTGGTGGGAGCCGTAGAGAGACAGACAGACAGACCGACGTGCAGACTGATAGTTGTGGATACCTGAGGCTCGGTGTGTGGATTGGCGGATGGGTGAATGCAGTGATGGATGGGTGGATAGATGGATACGCTGATGGGATCAAAGAACGGATGGATGTAGAAACAGATAAGAAGCTCTTTCATGTTCAGAATATTGGCATTGTGAAATTAAATACTTTTTACAAGCATATAGTAATTACCTGATTGGTCTTTGCAGTAATTGTCTTTCATCTTCTAGATTTTTAATAACATTCATTGTATTGAAAGAGTAATTTATCCGGCGATATCAGCGTTTGCGGGTTGACCTAGGTTCATTCAACAGAGCCTTCACGCTAGACCTTAATAGCTAATGACTGAAATGCTTTCAACCCATAATCATACCCGGCTTATAAAAATGTGTACTGTTTCACGTTTATGTCCACTTAGTGAATGATGTACGTGCATACTGTAAAATTCGTGTGTATTCGGGCCAGTCGCCCAGGCTAAATTCCCTGTGAAACAAGGGCCAGATTAATTTTTATTAATACTCTACAATTTCACGACGTATCTCATGTGAGAATACCGTAGGTGTACATAGTGAGCTTTATTAACAGCATCATTTACACACTGTGCCCCGGACATCTGGAACGCACTGCCAAAATCATTGCTGGAAGCATCTACCGAGTCAAAATTCAAAACTGGTCTAAAAACCCACCTTTTAAAAAAACACTTTCAGTTGTGAAGTCTCATTCTCAATCCATTTATTTTCTCATTTCACTTTAATTTTGCTGTTTTATCGTTTAATTTCTGTCTTATAGTATGTTATGTGTACAATGTATGTATAGCAGAGAGAGAGAGTGAGAGAGAGAGAGAGAGAGTGAGTTGCAGATGGAGAGAACACGACTTTCTGTAAAGCGCCTAGAGCAAACGGTTTGGATTGGGCGCTATATAAATGATCTTCATTATTATTATTATTATTATTATTATTATCATCTACCTCAGGTTACCATTGAAGAATGCACGTCTTTCGTTTATGCTCAAAGATAATTTAATTATAACCTGCCTTTAGAAAAACAGCTTATCATACACTGTTTTTTTTTCAAACTTTTTTCCCCCACAGATTTTTATCAAGAAGAATATTCAAGCCAGGAATATGCTGAGCTCATCTTAGACCATACCCAGTGTTACGTGAAGGTTCTGGGGATATGCTGTTTAACAAGGAAGTACTTCAAGTTTGCAGATATTTCAAAAGAAGAAGTTCTACAATTACGATTACATAGTGTACATACGACAGTGTATTTGTTGTTTTTTTTGGTGTGACATTTAACCATGATTCCAAACACATTTGGGGTCATCCCGTCATTTGCTCAACTACTGACATTGGCCTTGGTGGTGAGCTTGACCTTTGGCAATGACAAGTTCGGCCACGAAGAGGTCAGGGACATCGAGAAGTTTGCTGGTGACGTCATGGGTTGTGCTAACATTCCAGGTCTGGCCTTGGGTGTGGTCAGAAGAGACGAGACGTTTACTACAGGTAAACTGTTGTTCCTTGTCTAACGATTTGAAGTCGTTTTGTTTGTTATCAATTATTAAGTTTAATATAACTTCAGTTTTCTCTTCTCGAGTGCTAATGCTATGGTTGGGTGTTGTCTTCACCAGAGCAGCCAAGGGAAGCTTTTTTGTGGCTTGTCACCACCGACTTGAAGTTTTTTGTGTGACAGAACAAATTTGCTTTCTTGCAGTGACAGCGTGGGCCACGTCGCCGAGCTGGGTAATGCACAGTGTTTGGCAAAATTGCAAGGTTTTGGGTTAGAATTACGTTTGGTTAGTTGGCTATAGTAACGTTTTTATTGGCGAAATAGCCATAGTAACTTTCTTTTTCCCAAATCGGTCACACAAAGGTCACAAAAAGAAGGGGATGAGCCTGTTTAAAAACTATGTATTAATAGTGGTCTAGAGGCAAGGTGCTCGCCTCTCATGCCAAGGGTCCCGGGTTCTAAACCCGGCTGGTGCAGGCATGTTGGAAGTTTGGGATTTTTCTCATATTTTCATGTCCCTGATCCTATTGAGGGGTAGGATCGAGTACCTAGTCTTCTCGGATAAGGACGAAAAAATTCGGAGGGCCCGTGTGCACGTTGCGCACGTTAAAGATACCTTGGCAGTTGGAAATCGTAAAGAGCAGGCCGAACAGGCCGCTGCCCGGGCAAAATTAAATAAAATTCATCCCTACCACCCACTCCCCCTCATCCCCCCACCACCAAAAAAAAAAAAACGCCGACCGGCGCTGCACTGTGGCGACGACGTGCCTGCTCCAATTGTAACTGGGGTGCAGTGGCACAAAGGCAAAATTTCCCAAATGGGATTAAAGAGTTATACAAATACAAATACAAAATACAAATATTATCAATGGTAACTGTTATAGGATATCCCCCCTCAACCCTCCTCCCCCCCCCCCCCCACACCCCCATACACACACATCTATGGTCCGAAATTATATGATTTGCAATATTCTTAATATCAAAACCAGCTGTCCAGTATGGACCAGAATTAAATTTGATATCAAACACACACACAAAAAAACAACAAAAAACGTCCACGTTTTCTTCATGAACGCATTGAAATGTACAAAGAGTTAATGAGATTACCTTGGAAGTGGAGCACAGGATGCCACGTTAAGTTCACACATTGCACCAAGTGTTAACAGACATACATTTAACTCTAAACAGACAGGCGGAAACTGCAAGCTTAAGAAAGCAAAAAAGAAGACGAAGAAAAGAAAACAAAAAAAAAACAACCAAGAACTTCCCACCTAGGCAATAAGTGCCA
This sequence comes from Onchidella celtica, assembly GCA_963931925.1. NCBI lineage: Eukaryota > Metazoa > Mollusca > Gastropoda > Systellommatophora > Onchidiidae > Onchidella > Onchidella celtica. Next base: position 30,686,306 of record OZ007573.1, on the reverse strand, counting down.
CATCCCAGGGATTTCGGCCCTGTGTCTCTACTGTCTCTCTGCAAACTGTTCATTCAGCTACGGGAAGTGCTGTATTCGCGAGGAATTCGTCATTGTCTTGAGAGCAGGAAATTTTAATTTCCAAGAGCTATTGGGGGGGGGGGGGGCTGTGGTAGAGTAGGGTGGGAGGTGTTGGGAGGGGGGAGATTGGTGGTGTGGGGGCACTTGGGGAAGAGGGGGGGGCAGGGGTGCGAGGGTTGAAACGTACGTGAGTCAGGGACATGCAGAAATTCAAGGATGTTGGATGTCAAGAGATGGGAACTGGAGAAGAATGGTGGTGGTGAAAGTAGAAGGAAGCCACGGTTGCCCCACTTTCCGTTAACCTTTTCGTCTCTCGATCTTGCGCTCGGAGCATCGCCAGCAATGCCTGCAGGATGTTCCTTCGTGCAGCGTGTTGCAGTTTGGTTTACAGCAAGAGATTAATGTTTGCGAGACATGTCAGGGAATCTTTGTGCAGCACAGAAACCACTCTGCAAATTAATGTATCCACGAGTAAATCTGCACACAAAATATTGTATGCACTTTGTCTGCCTGTACACATGTCTGTCTATCTGTCTGCGTATCCATCCATCCATCCATCATCTATCTATCTATTTCTCTATCTATCTATCTATCTGTCTATCTATCTATCTTCCTTCTATCTATCTATCTATCTATCTATCTATCTATCTATCTATCTATCTATCTATCTATCTATCTATCTATCTATCTATCTATCTATCTATCTATCTATCTATCTATCTACTTGTCTATCTATCTATCTATCTATCTATCTATCTATCTATCTATCTATCTATCTATCTATCTATCTATCTATCTATCTATCTATCTATCTATATCTACAAGCGTGCAGCTTTGTGTGTAATGTGTCTGTCTTGCGATCTATCTGTCTTGGCTGTCCTGATGTTAATTTCTTTGACAGGCGCAAATATCTCCTCAGTGAACACGTTTGTGATTAGACATGATACAATATCTCAGAGGCCGAAATGTTGCACCACTTTTCCTTTGCAGTTTACCTCAATGCTTTATATGCAAAGCTCATAGTGCTGATACCACTGGCTTCCTGGTTGGCACTCATTAACAAAATTCCACGATACTGGTAAAAACTGTTATTGCCTCTGTTATCTGTCGGGTTCTAACAGATATGAACTGATGTTTATTCTCAGACCTCAGCTCTCACACCTTCGTTGTCTTGTGCCTTTGCATAATTAATGACAGCATTTTTCATAAGCTGTATAATGCCATTAGCTCTCTCATAATTATTATCAATCATTGCGAGGGTTTGGTCATTGCTACTTGCCCTAGTGGTCTAGAGCACTTGACCTGGGATGCGAGACGTTTCCGTTCGAATCCCACTTGGTTAGCGTCCAATTCAACTCATTTATCGTTGGATTTTAAAGGCATTCTCTTATCGGTGGCTGGATTTAAAATTCTGTATACATACATTTTCCATAACAATTGATGGCTTCCATTTTGTTGGCCACTTCGCACCTTCTTTATTTTAAATCGATATGACCTCTTGATTCACGAAAAGTGCTTGCGTGTTATGGCTGTTCTAGAATCCCGTAGGACCCAAATTCCAATTTACTATGCAGATGCCATAAGGCAAGAGTGGGTCCCACGGTTGACCGGATCTGGTCATTATCGTCCGCCGCACCGGCTGACCACTGTAATTACGAGTATACTACCGGTATACCCGCCAGTAAACCATTGCCAGCTCTGTCAGTAGGAGCTCTGCTGTTCAGTGTCATGTGATAAATGATGTTGCTGATACAGTTGTATTGACTCCTTACTTCTGAGTGTTTTATGTCTTTATTTAAAGGAGGTTCGTTGACATTGGCATTTACACCTCACTTTTCTTGGTTTTATTTTTCTTGTTTTTGTTTCTGTGTGTTTTTGTGGTAGGGATTAGTTTTTGTAGAATTTTGCCCCGGCAGCGACCTTGTTCGGCCTGCTCTTCTCGACTTTCAACCGCCAAGGTATCTTTAACGTGCGCAACGTGCACACGGGCCCTCCGAGTTTTTTGTCCTTATCCGAGAAGACTACGTGCTCGATCCTACCTACCATAGGATGAGGGGCATGAATTTTTCTTCCCCCAAAAAATTGCACCATGCCTGCGTCGACCGGGGATCGAACGCGGTATCTTCGGCATGAGAGGCGAGCATCTTGCCTCTAAGACCAGCGTGTCCCCACGTATGTGTCCTCACTACTGAAGAAAAAAAAGATACCTTTTCCGTGATTAAAGCCCTGCTTGTGGAAGCGGACCGTAGTATGCTATGTGCAGCATAAAATACATTAACGTTTTTGGTGATACTTGGAGTGCAAATACAAGGCGATCCAAAGGTTATAGGGAATGTGCAGTCTTGGCCTCGTTCTAGTTTCACCTCGCATTTATGTCCGCTTTCAGTTTCCATTCTTTAATTCATGTTCAAGCATGGGCTGTTTTTTTTTTTTAATTATTTCCTGGGTAATGTTGGTGGATGGTTGATATGTACATTGCAGGACCACCGGAGTGTACAGAATGGATCTTTGATCACTTAAAGAAAAGTTATTATTTTGAAGAGTCATGTTATTTCATTTATTCTTTCCAACTAACATCTCATTTATATACTAATGCCTAGACTGTGCAAAGTAACATAATTTATCAGCAAAACTCTGCATATACTTCCAGCCAGCTACATATTTATCCATTTTTCCGTCTATCACCTCATCCAATCATCCATCCATCCATTTATCCATCCACTCACCCATTCATCCATCCATCCACTCACCCATTCATCCATCCATCCATCCATCCATCCATCCATCCATCCATCCATCCACTCACCCATTCATCCATCAATCCACCCATCAATTCATGCTACCCATCCATCCATCCACTCATCCATTCATCCATCCATCCATCCATCCATCCACCCATCCACTCATCCATCCATCCATCCGTCCATCCATCCACCCACCCTTCACTTACTCACCCATCCATTCATCCATCTGCACGCCCCTCCATGCAAAATTCCCATGCACAAGAATCAGGGCAAAGAATGAGCCCACCGATTTCTGGCCACTCTTGCTTGTCTTCATAGCGCAAATATTTGAAAACAAACCTGAGACCAGAAACCAGTGTACTGATATCAACGTTTTGCTTTAGTAGCAATGTGTAAAGCACAATCCAGGTGTGGATAATGACACACATTCTTTTCATATAAACAGAGCAATGTCCAGCTTAACCCAATCGAATAGCGTTGCTGGTAACCGTAGTATATAAAAAGGCATAGTTTCTATCTTATAACAAGAATCTTGTTCTTTTCAAAAGTAGAGGTATAACATGGTCAAGATACAACGTATTAATACCAATTCAGATGCGTTTGTGACAGCAGTTTAGTAATACACAAAGCTCACTTTAACTTGTCGATTCGCACTGGTGCGTAAATAAAATTAATAATAATAATAGTTCGTCCATCAGGTATGATGATGACCTTAACAACACCAGAGGAATAAAGAACAGAAATTGTTGAGAATTTCAACACATGGACAATAAAGAGAACTAAAGGACACAGAGGACAGAATGGAAAGACTGTTCTTTCATGACTTATGGCTTCTCATGTGACTGATAAGTCCTATTTTTGCCCTGCAGACCCTTCCGCATAAATGACAAGAGTGCTCCGTTGGTTCAGTACCACTGGGCCTTTTCTTGCGCCGTTCTCTTTTTTTGATAGCCTGCTGGACTCTGTCAGCTTCCCATGCTTTGCTGCCTCTGGTAAGGGCCGCCCTCCAATTTGCCCGATCAAGCGAGAGCTTTTCCCACTCACTCACATCAATGGCAAAGGCCTTCAGTGATTGCTTGAGAGTGTCTTTGTAACGTCTCTTTGGGGCCCCAACATTCCTCGTTCCATTGGAGAGCTCAGAGAAGAAGATTTGCTTAGGGAGTCTGGAGTCGGGCATTCTGACAACATGTCCTGCCCAACGTAGCTGAATTTTTTTCAGGTGGCAGAAGATGCTCAATTCCTTGGCACGATTGAGGACCTCAGTGTCTGGAATTTTATCCTGCCATTTGATCCTTAGGATCTTTCTAAGGCAGGCCAGATGAAAGTGATTTAGCTTTCTGGCATGCGATTGGTACACTGTCCAGGTTTCAGCCCCATAGAGTAGGGTGGGAAGGACCACAGCATTGTACACTTTCAGTTTAGTGTCTGTGCGAATGCCGGCGACATCCCATACTTTCTTTCGAAGTCTACCAAATGCAGAGCTGGCTTTGCTGATTCTTGAGAGAATTTCAGTATCAACACGAGCCGCGGAAGACAGTGTACTGCCAAGATAGGTGAAGTTCTCCGACACCTTCAGAAGACTGTCATGGACTTTGATATTTGGGGTCACAGGATACTTGTCGTCTGGAGTAGGCTGATGGAGCACTTCCGTCTTCTTTGTGCTTATTGTGAGGCCAAAGTTGTCACAGGCACTAGAGAACTTATCAACACAGTTTTGCATGCTATCCTCATCGTGTGCCAGAAGTGCACAATCATCAGCAAATAATAGGTCACAGACTTGAGTACTTTTGGTTTTGGTTTTTGCCTGAAGTCTCCTGAGGTTGAATAGACTGCCATCAGTTCGGTACTTGATGCTTACCCCTTGAGGAGGAGAGCTAAAGGCTTCTTGTAGCATTGCAGAGAACATGATGCTGAACAGAGTTGGGGCTAAGACACAACCCTGTTTTACCCCATTTGTGACAGCAAAGGGCTCTGAAACACTGCCGTTGCTTTTGTTTTATATAATTGTCATAATATAAAATGCCATAATAATATTTCTTATTTAATGAATAGTGTCATTTATGAACACCTACGAAACGGTTCATCTGTTCCCGAAGCAGCGGCTATCGATCTGGTTGGACAGCCTTGACTTGCACTAAAAAAGTCAATTATTTATACCCCAGGTCAATGATCGTGCTGACGCGGTTGTTTATCGGTTCTCATTGAAAAGGGCGGCGCGACCTTCGTAGGACGTCAACAACAATAAACCTTTTTTGTTTATTTCGGAAAAATGGGGGGGGGGGGGGGTTGAAATCTCATTTAATCATTTTAGAAGTCTTTTTGCTAGGACGTCATTTGCAATCAGAACATAGTGTCCGAGAATACTGACATGCCAGCCATGATATAAATAAATTGCTATAGTTTTTGTGATATTTTTTGCCTAATGCCATTCATTTCAAAGCGAGTAATTGTATGTAGAAAGTGAGGCGTCACCCAATGATTCACAAAGAGAAGCCATCTGAATGCTAATGGAGATCGTGGATACTAAATTGTTTCTTTGGTGCAATGCCAATTACAGTAGGAAAAGATCTGTTGTAGGTGTCGGCAGCTTAGTGAAGATGCAGCTGGTTTGCCTATGCCATTCGCAGGGTCTTTCGCTACGCTTCTTCTGATCTGATTCAGTTTCTGGCTCTGACCTTTTCTTGGTACCGGGTGACCGTGAGCATGTCGAGGTGTCTTGCTTTACTCAGCCTGATCTGAGTTCAAAGACAGCCACATTCACATTCCAATGGCTGCCATGAAGTCGTAGGCCTGCATTTCGGCCGAAGTTTCATAAACTGCGTTTTGTGGGACGCCTAGAAATAAAGCTGGTCTCCTTCGAGAAGGACACGTTGGTCTAGAGGCAAGGTGCCCGCCTCTCATGCCGAAGGTATCGGGTCAGATTCCTGGCCGGTGCAGGCATGTTCGATTCCGGTGGGGGGGGGGGGGGGTCCTGTCCCTGATGCTATGGTAGATAGGCTCGAGCACCTAGTCTTCACGGATAAGGACGAAAAAACTCGGAGAGCCCGTGTGCACATTGCGCACATTAAAGAGACCTTGGCAGTTGAAAGTCGAGAAGAGCAGACCGAACAAGGCCGCTGCCCTAGCAACATTCTAAAAAACTAATCTCTACCACAAAAAACACATAGAAACAAGAACCAGAAAAATAAAAACATGAAACGTGAGCTACGTGTAAATGCCAGTGACAGCGACCCTCATAAAATAAAGACCTAAACGCCAATAAAGCTAGTAAATTTAGAGCCTTTTATTGATATCCGGTCCTAATAATCGAAGATGAAAATTATTTTTGGTATTTAGACCATGTAGCAAAAATATTCTAGTTGCTTTTATTGTTTTACCAACCTGTGACCATGTCGCCAACGAAATGTTGTTATGGCCAATTAGCTTAACCTAACCTTAACCCTGACCTTAGCCCACCTTAAAACTGTCCAAAATGTTTCATTTTGCTAAGAAAATTATATTTTTGTCACATGGTGCAACTAATCACTCCGTAGAAAAACTATTCCAGGCAGTTGGCTGGGAAAGGCAGATTCCTAGTACAAAACATAATGTCATATTTCCTTCCGTGAAAATGGCGCGAGGCTTCAAGCAAAACACTTCAACATGCCTGGCACTGTATCAGAGAGAATACCGTGACGTCAGTTGGAATAAAACTGAATCTTGTAAGAACATTTCGATTTGGCTTCCAACGACTCTATATACGATTGGCAGGTAAAGGGAGTAAGCGAGGAACTTCACGGCATCCTCTTCATCTTATGCGTTTATGAGTGGAATGCTTGACAAAGTATTAGAGCATTATCTGTCATATTTAATGTTTTCTTCTTCAAACACTTGACTCAAGGCAAGACGAAGAACATTCTCCCATGAACTAAAATTGCCTTAAAGGAATACTTTGATACGTCACACTCTAGAACTTGAAAGGACAATGCTGTTTCATCAAAAATATGACGTGGAATCTTCATTGGGAAGATTGGCCAGACGTTCGTTTATTGGACCATTAATCTGAGAGTGCGCCACTCCACGTGATGACAATAGATGGCTTTTGCCGAATAATTACATAGAGCAGCTGCAGAGAGCTGTGTAGGTTACAGGGTTGTGCATCTCCCACAGCCGGTATAGTGCTACTCATCAGAGGTCAAAGAAAAACCATTGTCATCGGGGCTCGCAGAATCTGTTACGGAATGTACTCCGCTAAGCGAAAAAAAAGAAACGACAAAAAGTGTTAGAACCGCCTACGTAAATAACCGGTGCTCTCCGTTATCAGAGATGCATTTCCGTGCGTTTTCGATGAGGCAGAACACAACAAGCTTTTAGCAAATTATTCAATCAAAATGTTAGCTGACTGGGCGAGTTTTACCTGTGTTGAAATGCCTCTCTAGCACAAAAAGAAAATGACTTTGCAGTTGCAGGGTCACCGCGATCTGAAGAATCTCTGGCAGAATACCACGTTTAATTACCGTATGTTCTCGACTGCATCAACTAGGAAGGCTGGCAACACAAGCTAATTTGTTTTCACTGTTTGAAATTACCGTAGCAACCAGGCGACTTTGATGGGGTGCATAGGGTGCTTGCCAAACCTACAAGTCTTAATTTCACCCACACTGTGGTGCCAGAACTCTGCCAAGCTTTTTTTACAATAGGTAAAAGGGGAATGTAAGATTACAGTTATAATGATGCTCTCTAAACAGAAATAATAATAAGGTTATTGATAAAACCTGAAAAATTCCGGAGAAGACTACTATATTGGCACTTGGATTCTTGCAGAAAGAAGCTTAAATGCAGGTGGTCTCTTCCTGACATGCTCATGCTGAAATCATGGCATGTATAACTGAGGCCTTTGCAAACTCCATACACCAGTAAACACATTTCTGGACGAACGCTTTTTCCTATTCACCTCCCCGCCCTCCCCCCTCTCAAAAGCCATCAAGAGAAAAAAACAACAATAAAACATTCGATCCGTGAAATATTAAATATGCTGGTGCAGCCTCCCGTTTAAAATTAAAAAAAAAAAAAAGGCCTGCTTTGATGTCATTTTGTATTTGGCAACCTATAGCAAGGAATTCCATTAATGCAGTCATACTAGGAAGAACAGTTCGATCTGAAGCTCGAATGTTCATCCACATATTGTTCTACAAAACAAAGGGCTTGTAGAATGCCAGGTGTCAGTAGAAAAGTATGAGCAAACAATTGAGTGGTAACGTCTTGTTCAGTTCTAGGTTCTTTTCGAAGATGGAATAACATTGATACCTTCACCGACCATTTCCCGGGTGGTTAACTGTTAATATTGGCGCATTCGTTTGCGAAATCATTTTAGGTCTTTAATGCTCAGGAATAAAGTAAGCGTTCATAATACTATATATTGAACTTTCATTACAATATCATTCAGATTCTATAATCCATGGAATGAACACGTAATTCTCAGGTGCTTGTGAATCACAGACAGGATGTTGCAATGCATGTTTTTCCATCCTAACAATATATCAAACACACGTGTGCTACAACTGAAACGGGCCAAAGTTGATCCATTCACTTGACAGGATGACGAAACGCTGTGTTAGGTGCTCCATGCACATGCCATGGCATGTTTGAAAGTCCCCCATTATAAATAAGACAACTCACCCAGTCGATGATTCACTCGTCTTTTCGCTTTTTGTTTTAGTCGGAGGTTTAGGTCCCTTTTCTCCACAAAGAAGTTGTATCAGAAATGGCTTGAGGGCCCTCATCAGGCCACGGATGGGTAAAAAAAACACCATAAAATGTGTCTATGTTGAAACCCTCCACGACAAGGGATCGCAGCAGAGGCCCTGGGTGTCGGAACAAAACGCTTTAACCAACAAGCCAAATTTGTGGCAGGTGATGGATGAGGTCTAGTGGACAATCGGACAATCTATTTTGGCACATGAAGATTTTTGCATGATAACAATCTTCAAAGTTCTGATGGCAAAAATGAACAATTTTGCCGTACGATGTATTTGGGCCATATAGTATGAATGTTGATACTTTCAATAAACGTGTGTGTGTGTGTGTGCGTGTATGTGTGTGTGTGTGTTTGACCAGCTTTTGCGGTCAGTTTCCGAAAATGTTACCGGGGCCATTTCCCCAAAAATGAAACTGGTATCGAAACTGGTGATTCCAAACATAACCTTTTTTTTTTTTCAAACATTCATAGTGCAACAACAACAACAACATTCCAATTGGCCATAGGGCCCGAAATAATCACTCACAAAATTTATTTAGATTTTTCGCACTGAATTTCTTCCAGGTCTTGGAGTAGCGGATATGGTCACAGCTCACCCGGTGGACAAAAGGACCATCTTCAACTTGGGATCCACGGCTAAAGCCTTTGTGCCCTACATTCTGGCTGAGATTATGAATGGGAAGGAGAATCACGATGGCAGGTATGTAAAGATGTTTGTACATGTGTGCCATGTTTGTAAGTGGGTGGGGGGATCTGTTTTCTGTCAGTGTGGTTCGTATAGTGTGGTACGTCATTCTTTGTCCCTTCAGTGCTGTGTTTGCCGTCTTGTAAACTTAAGGTGCTCGTAAACCATACGTCATTTTTTAACAAGATTGTTATTCTTTGAGGATTTCGGGGTTCTTGAAGTGTTCTTGAAAATACCGGTGCTGGAAATACTTTTGAAAGGAGATCACTGCACAAACCTTCCGAAACGTTGAAGGGTCCGGAAATGTGTCTGTAGTTTCTTCCGAAAAAACTAGCAGTATAAAACATGTTCTCTTTGTAAGAAAATATCGGATACAAAGCTTATGTAGTTCTTGGCCATCTTCTTGCATTTTCCCGTTCACTTTTTCCTCCCTTTATTGTCTCTAGGTCTTTATTTTAGGAAGTTCCGTGGCCATTGGCATTTACACCTCACTTTTCTTCTTTTTACTTGTCTTGTTCTTGTTCCTGTGTGTTTTTGTGGTAGGAATTAATTTTTTAGAATTTTGCCCGGGCAGTGGCCTTGTTCGACCTGCTCTTCACGACTTTTAGCTGCCAAGGTGTCTTTTATCTTCAACGTGCGCAATGTGCGTCAGAGTTTTCGTCCTTATCCGAGAAGACTATGTGCTCCATCCTACCTACCATAGGTTCAGGGACAGGATTTTTTTCCGGCGCAAAAAAAAATCCAACATGCCTGAAACCGACCGGGGATAGGACCCTGTACAGGCGAACGCCTTGCCTCTAGACCACTTCGGTTGCATCATTTCTGAATACGTTTTCTTTTCTCTTCATTTCTTTTATTCCTTGTCGGGTTTGGTGTGGAAGGGCGGGGAATCCTCTTTTTTTTCTTTCTGGGCCATTTTGCAGTTCCTTCATTTTTAACCTACTTCACCCCATAGTCAAAATGTTCTGGGTTTTCTTTTAACAATGTCTCCATAAACATCTGTACGACATTCAATGTGTTACGCATCAGTGATATTTACGTACGATCAGCTCATCTGTTGCTCACCAAATGTCAGCTTGCCCTGATGGCACTGGCCTGGATATTGGCCCGAATAATACTGTTGCTAAAATGTCACCCTGTCTTAGCTCAGAATTCGTGTCTGGACCTAATCAAGAGACTCTGTGATCACTCTGATCAGAACGGCTTACCTGTCTGTATAATATCAGTTGTATCTGATTACCTGACGCACTAAAGCATCTAGAATCCGTTTACCTCTAGGAAGAAACATTTTCTAGCCGAGAAATGGGATATCTTATCAGGCATTGAACTGTTAAGTCTGAATTTGATAACTGGAACTTACTGGGCGTACCTGTTATCGACTCAGATGTTGATATCGCTGTCTACAATGTTGATTCCTACCTGTAAATTTTGCATGGTCGTGTCTTATCATCGGAGAAAGTGATATCGAAAGCGGAGAAAACATATAAAGAAACAGTTGGATTGTGTGTGTCATTAAAGGAGTGGCCATTAAATAGCTCTCTGATGACCCGATAGATATCTCTTGTGTAATACCTGACTCACAGTTGATTACGCATATTATTTAGTCTTACGCATTACGCAATGCACTCTTTCTATCTTCACATTTGGTTGTTGCAGTCTAGCAATCTGTTATGCACTGTTAAAAACGCTCGCCAGTACCTACTGGGGTGCCACTGGGAAGGTTCTCAGACAGCTATATCTAGCCTACGTCCGAGCAGGACTAGAATATAGCCTACCACTGCAACCAATGGCCAGCGACCGAACGCTGTCGGCACTGGACCGAGTTCAGAACAGCGCCTTGAGACTCATAACAGGCTGCCTCAAAACCACTCCTACGAATGCTCTCGAAATCATGACCAATGTGGAACCACTGGCAAACAGAAGGGAAGGAAGCGTACTACAGCAGTACGAGAGGCTAAAAAGGCTCGAGCCGGACTACCCGGCGCGGGAGGCGATCGCAATCGACCCGCCACCGAAAATACTCCAGAAGAAGTCGTTCCTGGGCGAGGCCAAACGGCTAACTGAGGAGTATGGGCTAGAACAAGACAGAATGCCCCTTCGGTTATGGACGAAAGAGCCACCTCACGCCTCCCTGAAACCCCCAGTGGTCAAAACCACGCTTCTAGACACAAAACGTGACTAAGGAGGTCAATCCCACGATCCTGAAAACGGCAGCTGGCGAAGTTGAACGCACATCTAAACCGTTTCAACCCACTCCGTGAGCCAATATGCCGGCACTGCGGATCCCCGCAAGAGACAGTCGAGCACATACTTGCGGAGTGCCAAGGACTGAAACAACTAAGATCCCGCCACCTCCCAGATACCCCGACAGTCTCCAATTGCCTTTATGGGGACGTTAAACAATTAAAGAAAACTGCCATATTCGCCATTGCCGTCACGAGTGAAAACTCGATCGGCCAGGGATGAGCAATCGAGCAATCTGTTATGAGTGTACTAAATTACTTAGCTTGGCATGATAAACCCGGGGATATACACTTAGGCCCATCATTGATGGATGTGAATGTTCGGAACTTGATTGCACTGTCGAGGATTTTACCGCCAGCTCATCAGTTACCGATTGTAAAAACAAGTAAAAGAAGGTTGAAATGTGGCCAAAATATATAAAGAAGAACAACAAAACCTATTTTTTGCAAAACGCTGTGTAAGCAACAAATAATTAGACAAGTACAGTATATGCAGAGAATATATTAAGGGCTTAGAACCTGGTCGTTAAAGGAGTCGGGCGCCACATGTAATAATTCACTTGTATAACGCTCAAATCCACACAAAAATGATGTGCTCTATGGCGCTGAACTATATTTAAAAACAGGATTAACATAAAATCAGTTCAATTGTTGTTCTTTTATTAGTACAGAATATACACCAGCAAAGAATAGACTATATATCATACGAAACATAAATAAAGAATGTGCACCCAAATATATCGGGAAGGGCGCCAGTGGCCGTTATCGTGTCGACGCGCCATAAAAGCCAAACTCAAACTCAAGCTAAGCTCAAGCTCAAAATTTTATCATTAAAGATAGAAAGACGGATAAAAAGAGCATGGGGGGGGGGGTAGTTGTGGTGACATTAACGGAATGTACACGTGATCATCGCTCATCTGTGGCGTCTGGGTGTATTTAAAATGTTACTCGATCGGTTCCCACCTGTTGACTTCCCGAGGGTCTTCTCCTACCCCGGGTGTGTCTGGCATTTATTTACCCAAAAACATTGCATTCCTTCCGTACATGACATATGATCGGGAAGAAACATTTTTAAGCTGGCTACAGAAGAAGGGTGCAAAACACAGACATTGTCGTTTGTGGTGCACCTGGAGGCATTGGCAGGATCTTGTCCTGCCATTTAGAAAGCGGGCAACGCTGGGAAATGTACTTCTTCCTTTTGAGTATCCGTTCCTTTACGATCTGGTTCACCTGGGGATAGCCGGGGAAAATATAGGGCAATTTTATATTTAAGAAATGAAATAAATAAATAAGAGATGTTCTGCTGGTTATTTCACCCTGATTACAGTTTATTTGCTTTTTTTTTCTTTTTATTTATTTATTTACCTATTTATTTGTTTATGCATTTAATTATTCGTCTATCTGGCTGTCTGTTTACCTGCATGTCTGCTTTGTCTGCCTTCTCTGTTTGTCTACCTCTGTCTGTCAGTGTGTCTGTCTAGTTCTTTTTGTTTTAATTCTCTTTGCAAAAACCTGTCTTCCTTGATACCTCATGTATGCATACAAGTTATCCATAGAAGGTAAAAAAAAAATGGTTGTTAGAAATGTTCTGGCTGGAGTCATTTCTTAAGCCTTTGTGTGCCATGAATTTTTCCACGTTTGCCGATACAGGAAAAAAAATAGTGGGGAAGATGAATTATGAAGACTAGCTATAGCAATATTTTTTAACAGGAAGTTGACTTTCTTTCTTCTCAAAAACAAAATCGCCTAACATTCTTATGCAACGATACAGCGGTGATTGACACAAACATAGCCAACGGAAGAACCGATTCATCAGCTATTGGCACACAACCCTTAGACATCCATCTCAAACCAGTGCTAGAGACGTACCAGTGCTAGAAGCATAAGTAAGGTTAATGGCTTCCAGCGCAAATTAGAATACAAACGAAGAGTCCACGGGAAAAATTGGGCCCAGTCACAGATTTTATGTTCCGAGAAAACTGATTTCTTAACTTTGACTGAGCTCTTTCTTTCATAGAGTACGTTACTTTTAGATGACAATTTTAGCGGACTGAGCCCATTTCTGCCAAAGATACTGATATAAGTTGTACAAGGGAATGTTCTCTTGGGCTTGGGACCAGTAACCCATAATTTCTACGTTGTGACGTCGCCCGTCTTTCCCGTGAACTCTTCAAACGTAGCTCCTTGAAAACCGCATTCTTTGTATCTGGCTGAATCCTGAAACAAAAATATTCAGCCCAGATTTGTTTGCTCGGGCCATGTGCCCGACCTGCTCCACCTCCATTATGCCACTAGCCTTGGCATTTTCAGAAAGGAACGCAGGATTTTGAGTGCTTATGCAAACCATACATCTCTAGTTATTGCAAACATTTTTCATATATAGTGGATGCTTTTTCTGCGGTGTTGGGATCGCAAGCACTCAGAATTTACCTTCACCCCATAGTGCTTTCATCTTTGGTGATTTTTTTGTGTGGCTGAAACCTTAAGTAGCTTTTTTTTTTCGGATTTGTTTCATGTTAAATGTACACAAACACGCAGTGGATGGCAGGAGGGCCAACAGTCGTTAACGGTGGGATAGAAGAAAGAAAGTGGATAGCTTACCAGTTCGCGTGTGCTCAAATGTGTATCAGCCTGAATAATAAAGGACGGTATAATATCTTCCAAAGCCTGGATGTCAAGGGAAAGGCAGTTGTTACTTGTATGCACCCAAAGCGTTTTGCGCTGGAGGCACGTAGGCATACATACCTATCCCTAACCCCGTCCTTGTCCTCAACCCTAAATCTTATCCAATCCCTAACCCTGCCCCTTACCCTTTCAACCCAATAAAACAGGAGGAAAACAAAAAGAAAATCTGAAAGAAAAATTAATTGAGGCTGAAAGTTGTTAAGAGTATTTGGGTAGGAGCTCTCTAGCTCTGAATTCACAGAAAGCTCACTTACTTATTTCATCCTTCACTCGCTTATTCATTCATTTACTCACCCACATACACTCTCTTTCTCATCCGCTCACCCATTCATCCATTCATTCAAAAATCAAATTAAGCAATGAACCAATACGTACCTTTAGCGGAAGAAATCTTGGGGGACTTACGTACTTGTAACAACATTCATCACCAAGTATTTGTATGCTTTCAGTCTCTGTCCTACTTAAGAGTAATTATATATCAATCGTATTATAAGTGCGGCAGGTAGCTGATGACGCTTAAAGACCTGAGTGACAGAAAGTTCGCGAATTTTTAAGAATTCATTCCGAGTAATTATCTGAAGTTCAGTCGAACGTTCTCTCTTGACATGCTCAACCGGGCTTCGAAAATATTATCCAGCTTTGGTGTTTTTTGTTGTTTTTTGTTTTTGCCCTAATGAAATCCCTGCTTCATGACTGAATTAATGAGATGGGCAAAGGATAAAACGCTAAATGATGCTCTTTGCATGTGCAGGGATTGAGCTGATGATGTTCTATGGCTTGTCTCCAATGAAAAATGCTCTCATTAACATACCTGTCTACTCCTCTGTCGGGATGTGATGTTTCTTGTCATCGGAGAAAGAGAAGAAGGAGCGAAAGAGTTCTATCCTACAACTTTATTGCCTCTCTCTCATTTTCTTCAAAGAAATCGATAGAATGCCAGATATTCTGCCTGATTAGGGAGTGACGACAGATATTAATAAATTGTAATACACACACACACACACACTTCTTTTTTTTTAAACAACAGTAATGAAAATAAGATATGTATCTACTCAGAGGTTCTGTCTTCAAAACAACAAACAAACAAACAAAATATGAAACTCTCAGGAGAGCAAGGCTGCAGGAGATCTTCAGACAGACATCCCTCGACAAACAAGCATTTCGGCCCGAGGATCTTAAATATACTGCAATTTGATGAGCCGTGCAAGTGCTTCATGGTGTTATGTTTTGGGCTATTTTAACTCACTGAAGTCTGGGCGTTTTTGACATTTCACAACTGCAAGAGACTGGCCAGTTTGAGGAGTTTGTGAGACTTTGAATCAGCCAATCTTTATGAACTTTTGAAAAATTAATAAAATGTTGCTGTGTCCAAAAAACCAGAAACATTTCATCAACACCTGATACACTAGAATCATCTTTATTATCAAATAAAACAAGACATTGTTCCATTCAGACTTCCGTTTTGACTTGACTGTGATTGTTTTCAGCCCGAGAAACCAGTGGGGTGATCTCCCTTCTGATTCCATTACTCAAAAAGTTACAGCCCGATTTCTGTGAACTTCGCATGAAACGAAAAGAAAGATTCCCTTAGCGTAAAGGACTGTTCCCGTCATTCCAATGGAAATGATCTAGGCGAAAAAAATTCTGAAACTTGATCCCACTGGGACATCGAGAACCGTCCACGGCAACTCACAATGCATCCTGTTGATGCAACGGGAAACGTCTTGAGTTAAATACGTCGCTTGGTGACCAATGCTTTTGTCGAACACTTTATTATGTGTCAACTTATGAGATTTCCACGTAGATAATAATTATATATTTGGCTATTTTAGACAAGTTTTGCATTTTTTTTTCAGAAGTACTGAAAGAGTCACGTGTCACATTCTATGCCCGGACACTAGAAGGTATAACAACAGCGGTGATATGAATAGCCTAATCTCTCTGAGTTCCCTACAGTATGCGCCTGCAAAATTATTTTCCCCACCTGTAGGAACTATCGTAAATTGTGCCATCCCGTTGGAAACTGAACATAAATCCACGGGCATTTGAACAACGTAATACAGCTCGTACATCACCTGAGTTACCCAAGAACCTGTTTACCTTGTAAAGCTCCGTACATATTTATACAATAATATACTTTATTATCCTAAGCACTATTTACCTCTAACCCCACAGGTACGCTGGGGGGTAGGTAAGTTACACTATTGATACAAACGGAGCCCTCCTTCTACAGTTCCCTGGCTGTCTTTGGCGAGAAGGTCGTGCAGTGTTATGTCATTTGTAAAGATAGTACCGAGATGGCTCATCGCTTCCGATTACTGTCTGGGCTGGATAACCCGAGGTCATGTTGACATTTTCTTACCCCCCCCCTCCCCCTTCCTCTTTTCTCATTCACTCACTCACTCACCTTTCTGTCTCTCTGTCATTCTGTGTGAGCCATTAAATTTCCCCATCCACACCAAAAGCCCTGTGTCTTGTAATCAGCTTTTGTACAATGGGTAGTGATTCCCTTAGTGTGTCTATCCAGCTATTGTGTTGTCCATAAAACCTTTGAAATTCTTCCTTTCAGAATTCCGTCTGTCTGACATTTTAGGGTTGTGGAGGGGGTGGGGCTTGGAGGAGGTGAGGGAAAAAGGGATGGGAGTGGGGGTGGGGCTTGGATGAGGTGAGGAAAAGGAGAAGGGGGAGGGGGGGTCTAGATTTATATCTGGACGCCATAATCGACAGTCTGTCTGGTCTATTGCGTGTGGGGTGCAGTCTGAGATCAAATCAGATTGAGCCGAGGATACGAGACATTTACTGTTAGCGTTGTAAATGTGTGGTAAACAAGGGGTTTGTGTTGAAGTGGAGAGGGGTGCATTGACAGTCTGGAGTACAAGGTGACCAGACGCAGTGGGGCCTTTGTAGACATCAACAGATTCCCATCGGGGTACGAGGCAGGGTTGGGTCGTATGATACATGACATAATATTTTTTGATGTTGTTCGGGAGATATAGACCATGAGTGAGTGAGATAGTGGGTAAATGGGCCGAGAGAGTCATGAAGTGAATGCGTGAGTGAGTGTGAGAGTAAGTGAAGTAATCATTGAGAGAGGGTACGTGAGTGACACCTATGATTGAGTGAGTGAGTAGATCTTTGAGTAGGTGTGTGAGTGAACTGGTATGTAAGTGAGTGAATGAATAGATGAATGAGTGAGTGGGTGAGAAATTGAGTGTAAGTGGGTGAGTAAGTGAAGGAATAAGTGATTGGCGAATGAAATAAGTGAGTGATGAGTGTATGAGCGAATGGGCAGGTGGCTGACTGAATAGGAGAGTGACTGATTGAAGAAGTCGGTAAGTAAGGTGGGAAAGAGAGGAAAAGAAGAAGGGCTGAAATCAGCGAAAACAAGAATGTTTGGGATAAGCAAGGAATGACAGCACACAGATAAACATTTCACCACTAGGAATACAACACAAACACAAAAGAAACTTTGGAATGAACACACACAAAGCTAATTCCCTTTGGACCTACTTTGTTGACAGGCAAAGGTGAGTTTGCCCTGATTTCGCCTGATCAGAGAACTAGACAGTGTAGAAACTGAAATGTCTGAGCATCGTGCTATATAATAGATAGATTTGTTATTTCTGTGTCTTATTTCTCCTCAAGATTGTGCACTTTCTCTAGCTTATTTGTCTTGTATGGGGGGTTTAGCCCCCCCCCCCTCTTTACAGCACAATAAACCAGTATCAGAGACGGGGTTTGGGCTTCAAGGGGGAAGAGGTGGTCTAGAGGCAAGGTGCTCGCTTCTTATGCCGAAGGTACCGGGTTCGATCCCAAGCCGTAGCAGGCATGTTGAATTTCTTTAGGGGGTATTCCTGTCCCTGATCCTATGTTGGGTAGGATCGAGCACCTAGACTTCTCGGGTAAGGGCGAAAAACTCGGAGGCCCCGTGAGCACGTTGCGCACGTTAAAGATACCTTGGCAGTTAAAAGTCGAGAAGAGCAGGCCGAACAAGGCCTGGAGAAAATTGTAAAAAACTAATCACTTCCTCAGAGACAAACAGAAACAAGAACAAGTAAATTTAAAAAAAAAGGAAAACGAGATGTAAATGCCAAGAGCAATGAACCTCCTGAACTAGAGACTTAAAACATGATTTGGGATTCAGTGGGGCTGCTGCTGTTTTTGTGCCTTGATAACATTTCTATAGATAATTACGCGCCATTTTTTGAGTGAGCCAGATCAACATCGGTTTTCTCGAAAATTGTTAGTTGGATGTTTTGGACAAATTTTGATCAGACGTTCGTTGATTTTCTTATTTTATTGTCAGTTTGATAACTTTTCTAGAAATTGTAGCGCGTCCTGTTTTAGAATGAGCTGGATCAACATCCATTTCTCGAAAACTGTCTGCTGGATTTTTTAAAAGTTTGTAAATGTTCATAATTCAACTGAACTTTATGGAACTGGATTTTTTTATTTGATTGTTGTTTTTTTTATTTGTCCGTTTTCTATTTTAAATTTCCTTCCGCCTTCTTCTGTTTGTCTGTCTGTCTGTCTATCTGTCTGTCTGTCTATCTGTCTGACTATCTGTCTCTCTCTTTCTCTCCCTCTCTCTCTCTCTCTCTTTCTCTCTCTCTCTCTCTCTCTCTCTCTCTCTTTCTCTCTCTCTGTTTATGTGCCGAAAATATAACTTTTTATTTTTATATACATATTTTTTTGTTCTTAGTGAGGTGTGCCGACTGAAGCCTTTGAAGTATGACTGCACATCAATGGCGCGTTTGAGCCAGGGCGCTTGTGTGGAAAATCCTCCATGCACAAGTAATGCGCCCTGGCTGTCGTAGGTTGGAATGTGACTGGACTTTGAATGCTTCATTAAATGTCCATGTTCTTTCTTTGATCTGGGCATCCTCTCTGTTCCACACAATAAAGACACCACTGGCTAGCGCAGCCTCACTACTGTGCTTGATGCGACCACAAATAGATACGATCCCTTGACCTCCCAGCAATGATGCTTGGCCTGTGGCCAGTGGAAGCCGGAGTGGCCACAGTGTTTGACCTAAATAGAAATGTCAGAGTGACCCCAGCAGGTGTAACATAGTTATTGCCATAATTTTATCACCTGCGGGTTTTGCCATTTGCATGGGTGACAACTGGCTACTTCCCTGATTGAATATCTCACAACTGTTTCTTGGCGTACAACAGCGGCAGTGTCGACTCAGACAAAACCAACGTGAGAGAATTTTTTTTTTATGCAGTTTGAATGCAGTACTTTCCATTCATCTTGAGCGACCGGGGCAAAAAAATACATACAGTGTTGAATTGGGTATCCATCATGCCACGTATACACAACCATATAAAGTGGTAAATAAATAACGAAACAAAATTCATAGTAGCCAATGTCATCCCGGCCCCACCTGTGGCTTTTGTTATGAGTCACTGGGCCTGCTTAGTTTTCTAGTACAACTGCCAGCTATTTCTACTGTAGGATTTGTGTCCCGCTCCATGGTTCACGTGAATCGGTACTTTAAGGTGCAAGGCTACAAGGTTCACGAACAACAGAGAACCATTCCCGCACTCATGATAAAAGGCTCGGCTGGCATCAAGTTCAGACTAAGAAAAATGAATATCACTTTTCAAACCCTTATGTAACAATTAAAGCTGTACTGTCTGTAAACTCGTAGATAGAAGCAATGTCAAACTAGCAGAACTTTCAAAAACTGAACATGCGGTCAAAACTTCTATTATTAAGCTATCTAGTTGTAACAAGAGGCAGCTAGAACAGTACTGAATAAGGAGGGATCTAGGTCATGTTAAAATGTTGTTTAGCTTCAAAAAGACTAAAGTCCATGCTAACTTAAACACAAATAACATTTAGATCTAGCTTCACTGCACAAGCAGATGAAAAATGCTCTGGTGATGATTTCAGCTACTTGAAGCCGTTTTATTTTAATAAATATAAGTTTTCCTTGTAGAGCTATGATAATGCTAGTCAAAGCTTTCCCTGTTGAAGTAAGTATGACGTTTTCCTTACACAGCCATATCAATGGTGGTCAAGGCGCTCAGTGAGCCAGTTCTTTAGCGCTTGTCTTGTATTTCTAGCGATGAAATATCCGTATTTATAATGTCTTTATAATGGGGATTGATAGCTTTTTTTTCGACCCTGGTGGTCACAGAGATGAAGACTTACTTTCTATGCCAGAAACTCCACACAAAGACAAAAAAAAAGTGGATAAGCTTAATGTCAAACAAGCGCCTCTTCACAGTCTTCACAGCATCACCGTCTTCCGATCTGGATCAGTTTCAGTTGAAATAAGCTGACATTTCAGTCAGGAGAACCTGTCTCGGGGTCTCCGGTTCTTTGTGTGGTTTGAATTCTGGCGTGTGCTCGTAGTGTGATTCATTTGATAACTAGCGGCTTGAAGCTGGATCAGGTGACAGTCTAACTTTGGCCATTCTCCGGCGTGTCATCATTAACTGTCTGTTTTAAAGGGTTTTTTATTTGGTAAAAAGAACACCGAATGTTTTAAACCAAACATAAGTTTGAATTTAGATGAGATTCTCCTGTTTTTCCCATTGCAACCTCTTTTTCTTCTGCTTCTTCTCTCTCTCTCTCTCTCTTTCTGTCATTCTGTCTCTTTCTCTCTCTCTCTCACTCTCACTCTGTCTCTCTCACCCTATGTGTGTGTCTCTCTCTCTGCCTCTCTCACTCTCTCTCTCTCACTCAGTCTATCTCTCAGCTCCTGTCACCCTCTCTATCTCTCTCTCCGCCTCTCTCTTGTCTTCCTCTGTCACTCACTCTTGCATTCTGACTCTCTCTCTGCCTCTGTCTCTCAGTCTCTCTCTCAGTATATCTCTCAAGCCTCTCTCTTTCTCTGCCCCTCTCTCATCCTCATTCTCTCACCCAATCTCTCTCTGCCTCTCTCTCTCTGTCCGTCTGTCTGTCTGTATCTCTCTCTCTCTCTGTCTTCCCCCCCCCCCTCTCTGTCTTCCCCCCCCCCTCTCTCTCTCTCTCTCTCTCTCTCCATCCTTCACTTTATTTACTCACGACAATCAACCATCAACCAAACCATCCCCGAGTCACTGAGTTAAAAAATTGTACCTGAGCATATGAAAGCCGAGGGATATCACAAAGAGATATGACACACACAAGAACACGATGATGACTTTTCCATTAGACAAGTCTCACATTACCAGATTCCCTGCCACATTCGCACAAGCTGTGGCAAGTAATAGAATATACGCGAAAACTTTAAACCCACGGAGTCCGTGACCCAGTAATTTGGTCGGCCATCTGCTCGTTGGTCGTTAAATTTACGACTGTGTCCCAGACAGTTTTGTCTTGTTTTATATAGCCTACTGTAAGCATGTGACTGTACAGGTGATCATTTACCCGGACGCCAGATTGTACATGCACAGTATGGAAATTATTTTAAAGGTACTGGATGGTGAAGAAGTGTGATTCAGCATGTGTAATGATAATATACACAGTGAGAGAGCCACACAGTGGTGACGGCCCGGCTAGGTTTTCTTGCATGGCTCAATGCCAGTCCATTCAGATAATATGGAAAATTTGCATTTTGAATGTTATTTTGGCTAGAGTAAAAGTAAAGGGGTGATCGTGTTAGACACTTGTTATTTTCCATGCTAGAGGAAGAGTTGAAGGAAAATTTTTCCATATTTCTACAATTATGTGCAAAACAATTATTAAATCTCTCACTACTTTCCTTCTTGTTGTTGTTTTCACACCGAAAGAATTGGTTTTGGTTTTTAAAATGCTTTAGACAGAAAGGGCTAGCCTGTGTTGGGTCAGGGTAATGGGTTGTGGAGAGTAATGTCTCGTCCGGTCCACTGAGCTGTTGAGTCAGTGTTTGCGTAGATAATTGGGGAGTGGGGAAGGAGAGGGAGCGGGGAGGAGCAAGAGAATGGCTCTAGACATCATGTCGTTAATGTAACCAGATACACTGAAGAGTTTTGCCAGTTTCATCAACTGAGTAAACAGAAATATTAAAGAAAAGCAGTGATAGTATCCATTTAACAAGTACTAAAACCCTTATTCATTCGAAGGAAATCGTGGGAACATGTGCTGAAAGGCGCATTGTGGCTTTTGGTCTTTGCCCCCCCCCCCCCCCAAAAAAACAAACAAAACAACAACGATAAATTAATAGTCAGAGGACTGAATGACGTACAACTCTTTCCCTGCGGTCTCAGAAAAATAGAAACATTATGTGCTTGCGGTAGCCGCATTATTTTGAAGTTCTTATTGAACATAAACAATTTCCTTTCATACCTGCGGACCTTGTTTCCGTCCCTCTTCCGATGAAGATGTCTGTCTTTGTTTTCTTCTAGTACACCCGGGCGTGGCGACAAAGCGGAAGGCGTATCCCCTTTCTTTGACACTAATCTCGAAAAGCTAATGTATTTGCTTTCTGTGTATAGGTGGGTTAAGTGAAGCTTTTGAAATGCCGTAGGAAGCTTTGAGTCTCAACAACATGAGCGTATGTCTCGAGAAGGCGCGGGACCTCTGAAGTTTAAAGAAACGTTTACCTGAAGTATCATCTTGAACATGGAAACTGCGGGGACGCCGCTGTGGGCACATCTTTGCCCGTACTTACCGCTAAAACATCACATAAAAGAAAAGCTTTGCTCGGCCCTAAATGGACGCAAATGCTGTGTTTGCAGAGACTTTGTGTTTAGTGGAAAGTAACCTGTTCAGCAGATAGAGAATACAGGGAAATTGTTGTAAACTTTCCTATAAATTCCTATGCATGGACTAAAGTTAGCGGAAGATTCACTTGTTACTGTTCTTGTCCACAGCTGCCGCCCCTCCGTGCTATTTTTACGGACAATGACGTAAAATACTCTTTGCCTCAGAATACTTGTCCATAGCATCCGTTCCGCTCCGCCCCTCACCGCTATGGAGGCAAAGCGAGTTTTTCATCTGTCCGCAAAAATAGCGGAACGGATACTGTGGACAAGAGCAGTAAGGCTGTGGTGCACTGAGAGAAATCTGTTTGTGTGCATTTTGATTCACTACGCGTGGTCTGTCTCTGCGCCAACTCACTCAAGGCGGTTTGGTATTGACGGGCCCCAATGAGTGAGGCAGGTCATGTTTCGGCCCTGCCAGTGCGAGAGATCCAGTTATGGCACATCTCACACAAAAACGGACACAACACTGACTCAGTTCCCCGCCAGCCTTACAGGTTATTTTTTACGAAATGAACATAGGCCTATGAGATTTAAGATCAAAGTTTCTCTACCTTTTGAAGACGTTTTCTTAACATTCATAAAAGACTTCTACTGAAATTTCAATTTTTGAAAAAAACAGCATATTTGAACAAGGAGATGGATGGGATATTTCAAGACAAGGCTGTAGAGAACATTAATTACACTTTAGAAAGCATGACAGCCGTAACTGAGCTGGGTTACTTTAGCTCTGGTTTGGGACACAGAGATAAAAACAAGTTTTCCAGGTAAGGAAACCGGCTTGAAGAAAATGGCCAATAGAAAAAAAAAACATAATTTACTTGTCTTTCCTCCTTTTTGTGTACCGTGGAGATGACGCTTTGCCCTTCTGAGCATGACGCGTGTCTTTGTAGTATTGTGATAGATGTTGCAATGTTGTGTGGCTCAGTGTGTTCATGTGTGCCTAGTATACATGTGTACTTTTATTACGAGAGTGGAAGACAGTAATTAGAAACATCAAAGGCCGCACTGGCCATCTCAATCAACCGAACGTCAGGTGAAAGACAGCTATTAATGAAATAATGTTATCACAATGTGATAAAAAATAAATGTGATAAAAATGCCGAGAAAGCTTTTCAGGAAATTGCCACACGATCCATGTTTATAGTGCAACTTTTTCCACGCGATCTATGTCTGTTGTGCAGTTGTCTCTGATGCAGAATCCAATTGACATCTATGGTGATTACCGTATCGACCGAATCAATAACCTAAATGAACGGCTGGCGTCCTTCTCTGACGATCAAGGATAAGGGATTAGCAGTATGCCAGAATGCCAAAAAGCTCTGGGTGCAGATATTATGGTGACGTGGGAATACCCTAGACTGCATGGTTTTGAATACCTTTGGGCGCGGATATTATGGAGATAGATAGTCTAGGTGTAGCGTATCGAATATTTACGAAATTGGACACACTATTACAAACACACAGGAAAAGCTGTAGGGGCGGCAGTAGGCAGTAGAATTTGGTGCAAAGTTGGTACAAGTTGCCAAGTGACAAAAGAAAAAAGAAAAAGTAAACAACAACGAAATTGTATTTTTCAAAGCCCTAAGTTAATTTCAAATAACAAGCAAAACCTATGCAATCAAGTTTACAAGAAACACCCCAAACCTGGAGCTCTTTAGCAGTATCTCTATTGACAAGCGTGCTCATTGACAAACACTATCGTTTTTCTAGTACACAGAATACTGCTGTGTTTGAGCTCAAGGTGGATTTTAAACAATCGTATCCAGTATGTCTGTTTGTAAGTACTATGGGAACCATGCCAAATACGACGTGAGTCCCGTCTAGACAGTTGGTTAAACATGACTAATTTTCTAGTGTAAATGATTTTGTCTACCCAAGCTACCAAACCAAGCGTTCTAAAATGAGTGGTGTGTGCCAGACCTGATCTTATTATAAAGCCGGGAGAAACAGTTTCGCCCATTCATTTACTTCGCGATTTTGACTTCTTTTTTTTTTCTACTTTAAAAATATTTCTTTTGTACTTATGTCCAGTACACTTCGATAAAGCCACCTATCTGATCATTGGTAAGTGTAAGTTGATTTGTAGGTGTAAAGCTGTATGTCTAACAAAAATGTACATGAAAGCCATTCTGGCGAGCAATATGAAGAATGCCAGTATTATTCTCTTGCTCCAGCGAGCATTAACTCGCTGGGTCTAACGTTTATTTGTTCATAAAGATTTCTTTTTATTTACCTCACCACTGTCTTATCTCTCTTTTATTACATTTCTTGTGTTCGTATTTTTTGTCTCTTTGTTCTTGTAGCTTAATCTAATTATTTCATCGCTGTTCGTGTCCATTATGCAATCGATGCTGGTGCCAAATGTCTTTCTAAGCACAGCGAGGTTCTCAGCCTTTTAGGACATGGCTAAAGTGGTTTTTCGTGGAATTCTGTTTAAGGAGCGTGATTGTCATCTCGGACTCTGCGTTTTTAGTTTCCGACAGTACACTTTAGGAGTACATTGTGAGCATCTCCCAGATAGGTCGGCAGACAACAAAAAAAAAAATAATTTAAAAAGCCATTTTCTTTACATCGCCAACTGTGTAAAATGAGTTGTGTTATTTTTAATTATAATTATTGATATAAAAACTGACATTTTCCTCTAAACTTTGAAGCTACGTTGGTACTGACTTAGCGTGTGCCCGAACTGGTCGAGAGCTCGGAATACCTAAATTTAATGTTCTCTTCTGACGTCTGAATACGTCAGATCTTACCTAAGACAATAGACTGTTTAGGTCTCTATGTTCGTTTGCCTCCCTGAACAGTTTCTACCTTCTCCAGAGGTGAATGACATTACGAGCAGGGAAAAACCACCCTGTCAGCAATAATAGAAGTAGGGGGAAATTAATCCTCTTTCCCGCAGAGAAATGCCTCTTTCGCCCAATAAATGCCATTCAATATCCCTCCTGACTGTATAGTAACCTCTATCCCATTACAGGACAGCGATATGCCTTTGTGGGCAGTTTTCCTGCCAGAAGAGGACGCCCTTGAGTTATGAAAGAGTTATTGTAATGTTGGCCATTTGTCTAATTGTGGACCTTCATATTACTCTCAATGCTACCGTTTTTTTGGACACCGTAGTGCTGGGATTACGTTTCGTGACTTGAGCTGGGTCAGACTGTGGGCAGGAGGTCATTGTTCAGATACCCAGTTCTGCGTCATGATCGATGAGGATTTACAGAAGAAGCAAAATGATGAAATAACAAATCGGTCAGCGGACCATGGAACGCCAACATCGATGACTCTGTGTTGCTTCTACAAACTGGCTTTTGGCCACTGTTTTGATGAATTTCCCTCGATGTCCCATGTACCGTTTGATAGTTTCTCGTTGTTGTTTTTTTCATCCAGAATTGTTTTGTCTTTGTTTTGTTTTGTTCTTCCATCTGTATTGCCACATTCCGTCTGTGCTTTCCCAGCGAATACTGACCTGCTCGATCGATTTCTCATATAGTACCTGAACACCAGCTCTCCCCAACTAGAAAACAACCATGCGGGTAGGTTTGATGAAAGAAGAATAGGGATTTGGAAATGGATATCTTTTATAACATATCAGTACTCGAAGCTGGATGGATTATTGTGTCTTTTACTAAACTGGATGCTACACCGACATTTTCTTGTCGTATGGTCGGCAAGAGGAGGATTTTGATCTTGTTTTCAGTGGAAATTGGAAGAATTGGGCCGTCGAATTCAATAATGCATTTGGTTTGATTGTAGTTGCAGATAAAATTGTTTTTCAGAATTTTTCGAGCTTAATTGCTATTAGTTGTGCGAAATGTAGTTTCTATAGCAAACCTTTTCCTTTCTGGGTAGGAAGGAGCGGGAACATTGTGTGAAGTAGGAAATATAATAATTTGAATTATGAAAGCAGATTGAAATGTCTTGAAAAATTTTTTTAGCATACATGTTTCACCTAGGATCCATGCTATGAGTTCTCAGAAAGATAATTTCTACCATACACTGAAGTTTCATCCCGAGGCACATGTCGCTGAGCGTTTACCTGTGAATTGTCGATTCTTGCTGATACTTTCGGCTTGTTGACATAGTGTCAGTTTTCTGTAGTTTTGCCCTAGCTGAACAGTATCTTTGTAGTACTTCTCTGTGTTTCCTAGTGCATGGTGACTGCGTTTTGTAAACATTCACTATCAGTCAGCTCTCCTTAGATATTCTCTCTCTCTCCCCTCTCTTTCTGTCTGTTTGTGTGTGTCTCCCCCCCCCCTCTCTCTCTCTCTCTCCCCTCCCTCTCTTCTCTCTCCCCCTTTCTGTCTGTCTATCTGCCTATCTGTCTGTCTGTGTATGTCTCTCTCACTGTCTCTTTCTCTCTGTCTATCTGTCTGTCTCTCTGTCTGTCTCTCTCTCTCTCTCTCTCTCTCTCTCTCTCTCTCTGTTTCTGCATTTTCCTTTGTATTCATGATTCGAGAATCACCTACATGCTGTACATAATTGTTATCCACTAGGCACTCTGCCTTGCTTGTTTTCAGTGCAGCACCTTGTAGCCTGTCTGTATTTACTTGTACACGACAGAAAAAAAAAAATCTTTGAAATATCCTTAGTCTCTACAACAAAATGTCCACAATGATGTCAAAATGTCCTTTCCGGTGTCTCACACCACTGTTCTCTCAAGTATTCTTCAACAGCGCCAGGGTCTGATTCTGCATGATATGAACTTTCCATATATCCGTATTACAATCTTCTTTCACAGATTCCATCTAGATCTATCTCTCTTTCCACTTTCCTCATTCTCGAATGTTTGGAGAAAATGTTTTTCTCTGGCGCAGAGCAATCTCAAGGAATCGATACACTCTAGAATGAAGGCGCACGGTGTCCTAGCTTAACCTGTGTTGATACATAACCTGTCATAGTGTTCAGAACGCGCTTGTCTAACGCACGGACCACAGACCATGGTCCTGCTAGTTCGCCGAAGACTTCTGTCCGGCCCGGGCAATTCATTAAGCCTGCTGTGAACAAATCTAAAGCTGAGGGTTAAGGGAGAAGGATCTCTCGTTTCTTGAGGACTTCAGCATAGGGCACGTGGTCCAATATTCTCGATTCTGTTTTCTTTTTTTTTTCTGGTTATCATTCCGTTGTCGTGGTTCTGCTGTCAGTCGGTCCAGGATGGTAGTCGAAAGAGGATTAAATGCTGTCGGGAGGGAGAAATGGGAGTTGTTGT
This sequence comes from Onchidella celtica, assembly GCA_963931925.1. NCBI lineage: Eukaryota > Metazoa > Mollusca > Gastropoda > Systellommatophora > Onchidiidae > Onchidella > Onchidella celtica. Next base: position 30,658,264 of record OZ007573.1, on the reverse strand, counting down.
TGTGTTGTTTTTTTTTAGCCGTGGCAGTTTCAAAGAGGTGAAGATCTTCTTCCTTTTATATGGCATCTCTTTAATTAATTGATGCTCGTTCTGAATCATCATGTCTTTGTTCTTCTGTCATTGGCTTTTTCCACGATTATTGATTTAAAACTTCAAAAGTTAGAAATGCGGTTAAGTTACTTTTTTAGTTCTCTTTCCAGATCATTTAAATTACTCTACTGGAAAACACAAACATTATGTACTCGTGCAAAGGTGTTCAAAATAGTAAGCTATGCCAGCCCCGTGATTGATTCGCTGGCGGCCTATTGGTCAACAACAATAATTCCGCCTGTTAAATTCCATGCATTTATTATTATTATTATTATAAATCTACGATGCCCACTGCCTTCCTTAATAATAAATCTTTGATTATGTGATGTGTATTTCAGATACTGAACAAGTGAATCATATACTTCGTTCTTGTGATTTTCCTCGTCTTTTCGCCCACATAATAGTTCATCTTAATTTCCTGGTATAGAAAGTAAGTCTTCCTCCCTGCCACCATCAAGGCGGACCAAATGCTGTCTATCCTATCTATCCCATAGGAAGTTACTCAGGTTGTCTTCCGGAAATGGAAACGAAATCTAGTTTCGAACTATGGCACTGTTTAGTTTCGTACTATGGTAATTCTTTCTCTATCTCATGATCCTCCATTCATAAAAGTGACCATAAATAGACTCGCTGGTTCCGTTTTCCATTATATAGATCTAGCATCCACCCACCTCCAGGGAAACCACGATCAGTAGTAAGATTTATTTAACCATGTCTACCGTAGATAAATAATTGTACTCACGGGGGATCAATCAGCCCGATGGCTTGGCGGTAGAAAATAAGTAATCCTGTCGTAAAACCAGAGCTTACGCTGTAAATGGGCATATATTTGGCAAGAAGTTTTGACATGGTCTCTGAGCAGTATAGCGCGATTTTTGTCCAGTAGCAAATTATATGTTTTGCATTTTATCGTATTATTTTCAGTCAACATTAAAATCCATATTTAATACCAAGCCCCCCCCCCCATCCCCCTCTCTCTCTCTCTCTTTCCTTCTGTGTGTCTCTCTCTTTTTCTTTCTTTCTCTCTCTCTCTTCCTCTCTCTAGTTTTCTCTCCCAGGCCCCTGCTAGCATCTGTCAGACCATAGACGAATGAGTACTTTAGCAATGGCCTAAAGAAAACAGTTATTTAAATCGGACCCCCCCCCCCCCTTTCTTCAAGAGAGATCTGAACTCCGAATCTCTCGAACCCTGGTCAAGTGCTTTAACCGTAGGGCTCAAGCGACGACAAGACCTAGTTCTGATTTCTAAACTTCAAGCTTGGAGCAAAGATTAAGGCTGGTGGCTCACCGAGTCAAGACTGGTTTTGCGTTTGTTTTGTCTTTGTGCTCAAGATCTGTCTTTCCCCTAACTGACTCCAGGTAGCTTTCACTGGCCGGAACTAGTGAGGCAATGTGCGAGGTCCCGTGTAATTCCATAGTTAACATCTCACTAAAACCGAGATAAACAAATTTAACTCAATCCGCCAACAGCCTCGCCTAAGATGCTGACGTTTCGGACAAGGTGGTCTAGAGGCAAGATGCTCGCCCCCCATGCCAAGGGTACATAGTCTTCTCGGATAAGGACGAAAAAATTAGGAGGGCCCGTGTGCACGTTGCGCACGTTAAAGATTCATTGGCAGTTGGAAATCGAAAAGAGCAGGCCGAACAGGCCGCTGTCCGGGCAAAATTAAATAAAATTCATCCCTACCATTCCCTCCCTCTCCCTCCCTCATCCCCCCCTCCCCCCCCCCCCAAAAAAAAACCCGCCGACCGGTGCTGCACTGTGGTGACGACGTGCCTGCTCCAGTTATAACTGGGCTCCAATGGCACAAAGGCAAATTTCCCAAATGGGATTAAAGAAGTATACAAATACAAAAAACAACAAAAAAAACAACAACAACAAATATATGAATATCCAAAGTTTTCCCAAGAGTTGACATCTTCCAGTTTCTTTCTTCGTAGTTTCCGAAATCATTAAAAACATTTTGTAGTATCTTTTCCCTATTGATTAAACAATGTACCTGCTCTGATTGTCAGCTGCGTTGTATTGTTAGCAGGGTTCACACAGGTCCTAAAAAGTCCTTAAAGTCTGTGATGTTTCCACTTTCTCTCACTAACTTTCTTCTGACACCAGCCGTGATGGGCACGGCACAAACACACTAAATAATCGACTATCTCTCTTCTATAAGTTATAACAAACGATATCTGTATTGCTTACATATATACAATAATTATTAGTTCATTCAATAATAATAGGAACATAGGTCATACAATTTCATGTGAATTTCGATGGAATGAAGTTGATGCAAATCAGTACATGCTAATTAAACGGCTTCGTAATATTCAATTTCTAGCACATTTTATAAAACACATGGGAACATTCAGCATAAGGAAACCTCTCCTTTAGGGGTGTATGGCGCTATCTGGGCACTGGTTCTTCCTCTCTACCCTGGCTTGACTGCGCAGTTAGATCAACAGGTATCGGCAGGTACCAATAGGTCGGGAAGCCAAGAAGCTACGATGTCGTTAATCAAAGTACAAGAAGTTGAGAAGCCAAGAAGGTGTTGTTCTTCCTCCTCTGTAGAAAAACAATCGCAAAGTCCTAATCTACTGCTGGAAGGCATGACTTCCATACTTACTCCATGACGGATATTCATCATTAACACTTTTAACCGCTGACACTGTTATAAGTCAGGCTGCAGCTCCCATACTCCATAGGCTCCCATATAGGCAATAGAATAAACGATCAATACAGTTTTAATGATATTTACACGTTCCCCACGAAGAATAACGCTCTCTCTAACGGACCCCATCCTATAAGGTTTCGTAACATATATATAACGGCGTTTCCGTGACTCTCTCAGAGGCAGTAGTTATACCAAAGTAAACCCACTAGATTTAGGTTCTACAATCATGAACATTAAGTAAAATACACATACATCGTACAATTAACTTACCACTCAGCAACAGCCCAAATGCCGACAAGATACCAAAGATACCACGCTCTGACAAAGGATGTTTGCGGGTTCCCTGACCTTCCCCACTCACAAGACTAGTACAAAGTTACAGTTGCGGTTGTGGTCTCCTCTTCGGCACGAAGCTGGTGAGTGCTCTCAGCGGTCTGAAGTTGGAAGGAGCGTTCGGGGATTTATACCCAGTCAGGTAGCGTCCCAAGACGCTCACCGAGTGTACATTAGTTATCCTAATAGCCACCCCCGTCGACTCCACGTCAAATACTATTGAAACAGCTCTACCCCCCAAGCAATTCCCAGGTGATCTGATCGACAAGTACGGCGGTCAAGTAAACACTACCCTTTTCGGGTGTCAAAGCGCTTCAGTTGCATCGGCTACTTTCCCCCTCTGGCCTACAATAACTCTGTCTCCCCGCCGTTAGCTATCTTCCCACGCTAGCTATACCTTGCCTGTCTGTCGCCCTGTTACAATCGCCCCCACTTAAGTCGATTTTCCCTGGCAAAATCGGCTAATAAAATTATTAATCTACTGGTAATCTAGATAGAGTGTCGGCCCATAGAGCGTCTCGCCCCCTGATGTTGCTGACTCGAAAGTTATATGGTTGCAGCGCCAGGTTCCATCTAGTTACCCTCGCGTTCTTCTGGTCTTTAGTTCGCATCCAAGTTAGAGGTCGGTGGTCCGTCTCTAACACGAAGTTTCTCCCATACAGATACGCCTGCAACTTACTAACGGCGAAAACTATGGCCAGGCATTCCTTTTCAATTGTTGAGTAGTTCTTCTCCGCAGGTTTCAACTTTCTGCTAACATATACAACTGGATACTTCGTACCCTCGTCTTCTTGAAGTAGGCAGCCACTCACTCCAAGGTTAGATGCGTCTGTCTGGAGAATCAGTTCCTTGTTCCAGTCTGGCATCCGTAGTATCGGCTCGGAACTCAAACAAATTTTTAGGGCATTGAACGCGTTCTCCTGCGCGTGTCCCCACGCGAACTTTGTGCCCTGGGACTTCTTTGTGAGGTCTGACAACGGCGCCGAGATTGCACTGTAATTTGGTACAAACTTCCGATAGTACCCCGTTAGCCCCAGGAAACTCCTCACTTGTGTCTTGGTCGTCGGTCGGTCACAGTCGACAATGGCTCGCACCTTACTCTCCTGCGGTCTTACAGTCCCCTGTCCCAGCTTATGGCCTAAGTACTCGACTTCTGTCATCCCTATTAGCGTCTTGGTAGGTCTAGCTTTTAAATTTGCCCGTCTCAGTCGCTCGAAGACATTCCGACAACGTTCCAAGTGGTCAGGCCAATTTGCACTGTGTATAAGACAGTCGTCTACAAATGCATCTACCCCTTCGCCAGCATCTTTTAATACTTTCCTCATGAGCCTGTTAAATGTGGCGGGGGATCCCTTCAACCCGAACGGCATGACCCTGTACTGGTATAGCCCAAACGGTGTGGCGAACGCCGTCAGGTGTTTATCTTCCTCGGCCATCGGAACTTGATAAAAGCCCTTTGTCAAGTCCAGCTTGGTGAAATATTTTGCCTCCGCTAGATTGGAAATAATGGCTTCTACCTCAGGCATCGGTTCGGCGTCATCGGCAGTCACAACATTTAGCCGCCTGTAGTCGTTGCAGAAACGATGTTGACCATCGGGCTTCTTAACTAATACAATTGGACTATTGTACGGGGACTCGGACGGTTCGATGATTCTGGCCGCAAGCATCTTGCCTACCTCAGCATTGACAGCTTCTCTAGTTGAGTACGGTAGTTGGTAGGGTCTTACCTTCACAGGTTTTTGATCTAGCAATGGGATTTTGTGCTTGATCAAGTCAGTGAGCCCCGGTACATCCGTAAATATATCTTTGTATTCTTCCATGAGCTCTTGCATCTGTTCTCTCTGATCCTGATCTAGCGTATCCCCTAACTGTACATCCCTGTAGGTTTCGGTCTGTTCTAGCCTAGGCATGACTGTCTCCAGAGGCATCGAAGTCGCTTCCTCTCCTTCATCGGTCTCGTCAATTATAGCTGCAGCTATTGCCTCTGTGTTTTCCTGTTCGTCTTCCCTCTCAATATACTTCTTCAGCATATTCGCGTGATACAGTCGTCTCTTCCCCTTGACGTTCACCATGTAGTTCACTGACCCTCTCTGCTCTTCTACTTTGTAAGGCCCTTTCCAAGTCATCTGTAGTTTCGATCCGTCACTTGGGAGAAGTATGAGGACGGAATCGCCCACTTGGAATTTCCTCTGTTTGGCCCCCCTATCGTAGTATTTCTTCTGCCTGTGTTTTTCGACGCTGCTGTTCTCGGCTACGACTTTCATGGCATCCTCCAATCGTTCCCTCATATCTACCACGTATTCGTACGATGACCTCGTTTCTGACTCCGCTTCCCCAGTCCACAGATTCTTCAGTATTGCAAGTGGTCCTCTCACAGGGTGACCGAACACTAGTTCAAACGGCGAAAAACCTGTACTGGCCTGTGGGGTTTCGCGATACGCGAACAGCAGTGGACACAACATTCTGTCCCAGTCCTTGGGTCTGTCATGAGCTACTCGGCGAAGCATATTCTTCAGCACTCCGTTAAATCTTTCACACAGACCATTGGCCATCGCGTGGTAGGGCGAGCAGAATATCTGTTTCGTTTTGAGAAGTGCACTGACCTCTCTCATCAGCTCACCGGTAAACTGTGATCCCCTATCTGAAACTATTTCCTTTGGTATGCCTAACCGAGAAAATATTTCCATTAACGCTTCACTGACCTGCTCAGCTGATATCCCCCTTAAGGCTACGGCATCCGGGAAACGCGTGGCATAATCTACTAGCGTCAAAATATAACGCGATCTCCCATGTTCCGTACGCAGAAGTGGACCAACCAAATCTATGGCGACGCGCGAAAAGGGCGTGTCGATCAGGGGCGTCGGCACTAGGGGTACCTTTGTCACCCTACCTTTATTGGATGTCCTTTGACACGCGTCACACGATCGACAGAAACGACCTACGTCCGCACCTATCCCAGGCCAAAAGAACGACTGCATTATTCTGTCCTGTGTGCGCGAAATTCCTAAGTGTCCCCCGAACACTCCTTCGTGAGCTATCTTCATCAGCTCACTTCGGTACTGCTTAGGTACCAACAACTGCTCCACATCAGCACGTCCAGCCCCGGCCTTCTTTACCCGATAGTAAATTCCCTTACTCTCCTTTATGTGAGTACCTACCTCAGCCGATTGCTCCAACGTGGCTCTCTCCCTTAAAACTCTCAAAGTTTCGTCCTCTCTCTGGGCCCGGGCTATCTCACCTGGTGTGAGTTCCCCTATCTTGGCCCCTACCCTTACCTCCTCCGTTGAGTTGCCCTTGGCCTCCTCATTATCTGTGGTCTGACTCACTTTCGCACTCGCATTCTCACACTCATGCTCTTCCTTGTCAATCTCCACCTTGCGAGATCGCGTGAGTACCACACTTATCTTCTCAAGAGACGCCCCCTTTATGTTTCCTATAATCAAATCGGCCACTGGGTCTTCCACTACTAGCGCTTTGAGAAGCCCAGTATAAAATGGGGTTTCTACCCACATTTCCGCGACAGGAGCAGACCTTCTCGTCCCGTCCATCAGGACATAACTCCTGTTCTTCCCAGTTAAGCTGTTAGGAGGCAGTTTGTTCCTTTTTATAATCGCACACGTGCATCCCGTGTCACGAAGGATAGTAATCTCTTTATCCCCTATCCTCCCCTTCTCCAAAAATGGAGCGGATAAATCATTCTCCGGAACATCGTCTTCGGGCTCATGTTCTGTCGAACCTTCTAACTCAATACTCTTACCTTCCGTCTCCCAAGAAATGAAGGTCTGTGGCCCAACACTCTGCTCAGCCCCTGGTTGAGTATTCGCCCTGCCCGATGACTCCCACTGACTGTCATCGGCTTCCTCATCGCTGGTTAGTACGACTGCGGTCGTCTCTTTCTGTCTCTTCCTACAGAATCTCGCAATATGGAGAAGTGACCCACACACAAAACAACCACGCCCACTCTCACGCTGGGACTTACCTCGGTTGTCCTCGACAGTGGCAGCAGCACCCTTCTTCGTCCTGCCCTGGTCACACTGCCTACTCAGGTGATTGGGAGAGCCACAGTTGAAGCATACCGGTTTACTCACTCCTAAACCCTTACTTCTGCTCTCCTCAACCCTCTTACCTGACTTCTGCTGTTGCTCCAGCCCTCGCTTCGACTGATGAGCCTCACTATACAAGTCCGCCATCTCAACTAACTCATGCACGGACTTGGGGTCCCTCTCTTTCAAATATATGGAAAGATTACAGTCGACAATCTTCAACATCTGCTCCCTGACTAACAGATCCGTAATCCCTCCCATAGTTCTCTCTGCCTCTGAGAGGTCTACCCACCTCTCAAAATATCTCTGCAATCTCACGGACAGCTGCGTATAAGTTTCGTCCTTATCTAGACGACTCTCCCTAAACTTACGCCTATAACCCTCTGCCGTGAGGTGATACTTCTTGAACAACACCTTCTTTACCTTCTCGTAATCCCTACTGTCTTCATCGCTGAGACCGGAATAAACATCTAACGCCCTGCCAGTTAACAATGCCCCTAACATGTCTGCCCAGGTGTCTTCTTCCCAATCATTTGCCTGCGCGAGCCTTTCAAATCTTTTCAAATACGAGTCGAGATCCTCGCGCGAGTCATCAAAAATGGCAATTTTAGGTACCTTCGGGGCAGCAGATTTTCCATTCCCTTTACCATTGTGACACCCGTTTTTGGCTAGTTCCCGTTCGCATTCCATTCTCTCCCTTTCAAATTGTCTTTCCTTCTCCTTTTCTTCTCGTTCGCGCTCCTTTTCTTCTCGTTCGCGCTCCTTTTCTTCTCGTTCGATAGCCCTTTGTTCTCGGTTTTGGGCTTTCTCTTCGTCCCACCTAATTTTGAATTCCTCATCACTAATGCCTTCTTGTCTGGCAAGCTTCAGTGCGCCCAGATAGTCCATCAGCAATTGACCTGTAAACAAAGCTAACAATAAAGCGTGGATCGTAACTGTGAAGTTAACAACAATATTCCTGCAATAGCAAACAACAATTTTCTCTGTGACAAAAGATAAAATTGAACAGTCAATGCACAGGTAAAATCAGAGCATGTCGCAGGCACTAAATGTCAATCTCTCTCACTCGCCTCAGGGCAGATGACCTGTCCACACAATCACACAATAGCCCCTTGACACGACCCAGATCAAAATTAAATGTTATTTACTAGCAGGATCCCACTTCTGACACCATTGTGATGTTTCCACTTTCTCTCACTAACTTTCTTCTGACACCAGCCGTGATGGGCACGGCACAAACACACTAAATAATCGACTATCTCTCTTCTATAAGTTATAACAAACGATATCTGTATTGCTTACATATATACAATAATTATTAGTTCATTCAATAATAATAGGAACATAGGTCATACAATTTCATGTGAATTTCGATGGAATGAAGTTGATGCAAATCAGTACATGCTAATTAAACGGCTTCGTAATATTCAATTTCTAGCACATTTTATAAAACACATGGGAACATTCAGCATAAGGAAACCTCTCCTTTAGGGGTGTATGGCGCTATCTGGGCACTGGTTCTTCCTCTCTACCCTGGCTTGACTGCGCAGTTAGATCAACAGGTATCGGCAGGTACCAATAGGTCGGGAAGCCAAGAAGCTACGATGTCGTTAATCAAAGTACAAGAAGTTGAGAAGCCAAGAAGGTGTTGTTCTTCCTCCTCTGTAGAAAAACAATCGCAAAGTCCTAATCTACTGCTGGAAGGCATGACTTCCATACTTACTCCATGACGGATATTCATCATTAACACTTTTAACCGCTGACACTGTTATAAGTCAGGCTGCAGCTCCCATACTCCATAGGCTCCCATATAGGCAATAGAATAAACGATCAATACAGTTTTAATGATATTTACACGTTCCCCACGAAGAATAACGCTCTCTCTAACGGACCCCATCCTATAAGGTTTCGTAACATATATATAACGGCGTTTCCGTGACTCTCTCAGAGGCAGTAGTTATACCAAAGTAAACCCACTAGATTTAGGTTCTACAATCATGAACATTAAGTAAAATACACATACATCGTACAATTAACTTACCACTCAGCAACAGCCCAAATGCCGACAAGATACCAAAGATACCACGCTCTGACAAAGGATGTTTGCGGGTTCCCTGACCTTCCCCACTCACAAGACTAGTACAAAGTTACAGTTGCGGTTGTGGTCTCCTCTTCGGCACGAAGCTGGTGAGTGCTCTCAGCGGTCTGAAGTTGGAAGGAGCGTTCGGGGATTTATACCCAGTCAGGTAGCGTCCCAAGACGCTCACCGAGTGTACATTAGTTATCCTAATAGCCACCCCCGTCGACTAAACGTCAAATACTATTGAAACAGCTCTACCCCCCAAGCAATTCCCAGGTGATCTGATCGACAAGTACGGCGGTCAAGTAAACACTACCCTTTTCGGGTGTCAAAGCGCTTCAGTTGCATCGGCTACTTTCCCCCTCTGGCCTACAATAACTCTGTCTCCCCGCCGTTAGCTATCTTCCCACGCTAGCTATACCTTGCCTGTCTGTCGCCCTGTTACAAAGTCCTTAATTTTCATAAAAGAAAAAATATGTACTCAAAAAGTCCTTAAATTCTGAAAATGATGCTAAGGTCCTTTAAAAGTCTTTAAAATTTGTGTTTCAGTTGAAACATTTGAGATTCAAATCTTCCAATTGCACACTGGATAATTGGTACTTTGAAATAACTGAACTTTTCAGGGTGAATTTACTATGTTTGAACTCTGGATACGGAAACTTTCCGTTTCGATGAGTGCTGCACACAATTTGTATTATAGTTGTAATATTTCTTGGTCACAGGCACATAGGTCCTTAATTTGTTTACTGTGAGTCCTTAGGAAGTCCTTAAAAAGTCCTTAAAATTAGTTTTCAAGACTTTGTATGAACCTTGGTTAGGTTTTTCAGTTGAGTTCTCAGGGAAAAAAAGTGTGTAACTGGAGACAATGCTTTGATATGACCGAAATATTATCCCACAGCTCCTGAAATTTTGAAAACCTATGATATTGGACGAGAATTTGTTCTTGTGGAGGTCGGCAGCCGGGCGAAGTGCCATTTTGGCACGAAGTCAGAATGTCTAGAAAATTTCTGACAAAAATCTTCGATCGGGTCGTCATACCCAAGACAGAGATTCGACTCCACCATAAAGAGACTCCATCCACGATCGGCACTGCAATGTATCAATAGGAATTACTAATATCTTCTGTTTATGTGTCGCGATACCCATGGTGGGGGTTCGATTCCATGATACCTTAGCCAAGTTCGATCCCTTTTGCCATCCTTGCCAATAAACAATATTTCTGTCCATTGTGAAGGTGAATCCAGAATATTTTTCATGGACGTTATTAGAACGATGTTCATAATTGCTACCACTTAACAAGAAGAGATCTGATAAGTCTGGGTTTGATAAAAAGTTCCACCAGTGGTTGATCTGTTTATTTTCCGTATCAAATAGCCCTTTGTGTTTGTTTGTTTGTTGTTGCTTTAATGTTGATATGCAACAAGATCAATATTACAGGATGTTCATGGGTGAAAATAATGAGTAATGTATGCGTAGGCGGCGGAGTTCTGAGTGTGTCTATTTATTGTGATCCTTGTCGACGCCCAGCAGGCAGACAGCGAAGCATGGTGAAATCTGAAAGGGGGAGAGTTTGAGCTGTGCAGAAAAGAACAAATATTGGAAAACTTAGATAGATAGAAGAAAGGGCAATTGAGGCCAGCCTGACATGTCTCTCAGAAAAGGGGAAAAAACATTCTTTGTATAGAGATGAAAACTGTTTACCTATCATCAATTATTATTATTATCTTGGGAAAGTCTCTCTCTCTATCTCTCTCTCTCTCTCTCTCTTTCTCTCTCTCTCTCTGTCTCTTCTTATCATTCATTTTTGCCGTTGTTTTGACATATCTTGTGTGGCAAGTGTACTTCTTTGATATAAATCTGCATTATAAACAAAATATTCTTGCATTGAAATGGAGACACATCCAGCGTTGATCTTGCAAGATTATTGTATAACGCTATGATTCAGCAGTGCATTGTTGTTTGTGCCAAGACGTGCACATGAACCTGGAGCACTACAAAACTGTACTTTATGTTGGTGCCACCGGCAGTTCTTCATTCTATGCACTTCTTTCTGTTATGATTCTAAGTCCCTAGTTTTAGCACAGTGCGGCCGTTCGATATGAGTTTGGACCATTGTCAGATGTCCGAAAAATGAATGTCTATACATTCACTGAGAGACATTTGTTAGGAATCAAGGCTGTGCGGGATGCATCGAACTTAAAACTTCTCCACCCGGGGCCAAGTGCTCTGATCACCAGGCCACTGCGACGGCTAACCGTATGTGACGTCTCAGGCTAAATTTGACTGTGGGGGGGGGGGGGGGTAGTCCTAGGTATCTTCTCCCGAAATGGAAAAATACTGTGTAGCTCTGAAAGAAGATTACGCTCTATTTATCTGTCTGTGAAAAGCTCCTCAGCCTGCTGGTGTAACCACTACATAGCAGGTGTTGGGCTCCAATTTTATTCATTTGTTCAATTTCACAAATTCTTTGTAAACACGTTTCTAAATGTGTTTCGGTTTCAACGCGAAGAAGATTCTGGATGACCGAAAGCGTGCCTTCTTGTGTTCGTTGTTTTAGAATTAATTGTATAGACACGTTGCCTTTCTTTCCAACGTGAGGTTTTGGGAGAGTCAACTTTTTTCTTTTCCAAACAATATTTTAGACATCTCACCTGAGAATTAATGCAAAACTCCCACGCGCCATTTGAGAGTAATGAATGAATAGTCCATTTGCAGCCTGCAGTGACTACTCTTTCTACAGTGGCGGTCTTCAAGTGTCCCTCACCTATGCACGAACTGACCTAGTTTCGTGGGGCGAGTTATCTCGACAGGAAATAGAGATACGGGAATGTTATCAGACCAAGGGCTTTGATCATCTAAACGGGTGCACTGATAAGACCAGCTTGCTAATTGAGGTCACGGGTTGCTGCCCCAGTCTAGTTATTCTGCTTGCAGGTGCTGAAGAGAGAAATGGCTTGACAAGGATTTAGTGAAGAGCTGACCTTGTTAAGGAAACTAGGGAGGAAACAGGTGAAAAATGGCCCTTTTCAAGGCCGGCTTAAAACCCTGTAGCTGACGGTGTATAACTAACTCTGTGGACACGTGCTCTTTCCTACTCCCTGCTCCTCGAAATTCCGTCCCTTCTCTCTCTCTCTCTCTCTCTCTCTCTCTCTCTCTCTCTTCTCTCTCTGTCTCTCTCTGTCTCAGTCTCTCTCTCTCTGTCTCTCTCTCTCTCTCTCTCTCTCTCTCTCTCTCTCTCTCTCTCTCTCTCTCTCTCTCTTTTTCTTTTTCTCTCTCATACAGACATGCAGTCTCTTATTTATTTTCCTATTATTATTTTAGATTCTCCTTTACTTGAATACAGAGGAGTACAAATACTCTGCTTTAAACTATTATCAAGTAATACATGTATTACTTTTCCCTAAAATACCACTGTGGCACCAAAACGTGGGCAATAAAACTTACTTACTTGGATGAATAGGAAATCCAAACATACTGAGTAGTGAGTCGACCTACTTAAGGATTTGTAGCCCCTCAGAAAGGCGGCATTAATTACCAGTAACTTCCACTTCAAAATATTCAAAACTGGAGTCGCCTAAGTGTTGAAACAAAAATTCAGATAGATGAAAATCGTATTACTCTAACTTACTTTAGTTAACGACAGTAACAACAACAAAATTAGAATCCCTTTTTCTCAAACGTATGAATATTGCACTGCGTATATTTTGATCTTGGACTCCTGGCTTGTTCAAACCACTCTTTAACTAAACATGAAAACAGTCCGATATTAAACTAAGATTAAGAGGATTACAGTTTTGTTTGTTTAATATCGATTTACATGTGCACCAGAGTAGAAATACAATTCACATTGATTTTCCGACAATTTTAATACCTGGTTTTACTGCCTGTTAACACACATTACAACGATAAATTTACAGCCGCCACAGAAGGCAAAATCGTTATGTCTCAAGGCCAGTTTTGTAAATTAATGCTAGGATGAATCGAATAACTGACGGACAAATTATTGTCGGCGTCCCCGAGTAAAAATAGAAAATAGGAAAACAAGAAAACCAAATTGTGACTCATTATTCAAACAAAACAAAACAAAACAAAAAAACGGAGGACATGTTTCCTGACTGAGACATCCACCTTCAGACTGTTAACCCGTTCGGCACCAAGGATGGCCGAAAAGATCAAACTTTCGCTTTGCCATGAAACAACACAAGTGGGAAGGATCTAAATTGACATAAGAGGAAGGGAGAAAGTGTTGTATTTGAAATGTAATTATTTATTAACTTAAATACATGTTTAATTATCTTTAATAAACATTTTGAAATATTGTCCGCCCACCCATTTTAGTCAGTAGCAAAAATAAAATAAAGTACAAAATTCCCTCACAGCAAAATAGGAGTTTGGTTTTAGAGGATCTCTCCCCTTGACATTTGCACTTTTCCTTTATTTGTTGTTATTCTTCTTGGTCTTGTTTTTGTTGTTGTTTTGCTTCTATTGTTGTCATCTAAAGGTGTGCGAATACACTTGGGTAGTTTCACGGTGGGTCCAACGATATGCGCCTAGCAAGATACATCACGATTGGAAGGAAAATGTGTAACGCTCGAAAGTGATGGCCGCTATTTAAAGCCAGGTATATTTTCTATGCCCCAATAGGTTTTAAATTACAGCGTCTCGGGCTTTAAAGGGTTAAGCTATGAACCCGTTCTCTGTTGGCCGTTCGGTCAGGGAGGCAAGCGTGTGCCGTGAAGGGCGGATGTTTGAACCGCTTGTCTTTAGTTTGCTGTTGGCCAAAAGGGGGCACGACCCTCGTGAAAGCAAACAGTGCACAGTCGTGGGTTGGCGGATGGGAGCTTCCAGTGTGTATGTTTAAACTATGCCAGCAGGAAGAATTTCCGACCTGTCGAAGAATCAACAAGCTGGTAATTCTTTTTCTTTTTTTGGCGTGCTTTGGAATTTCCAAGATCTCCAGATTTTTACCTTTTGGCTACCTTGAAAGATTTTTCCACGTGATGATGAAACTGAGAGGTGGTATGGGAAGAGGCGTATCCAGCACATGACTAAGCTTACTTGGCGCATCGGACTTGAAACGCTGATCCTGAATCATCACATTGTTTTATTTCAGTTCTTTATCTTTGCTGTTCAATTACTTAAAAGTGTTATTGTGAGCCATGTTGTGTTTCTCTTTTGCGCTATTATATTCCTTCTTATTTAAATCTGCTGTCTCTTTTTTTTTTTATTCTTTCTTTTTACAATGATCTTGTTTTCCTTCCTTCCTTCCTCCTTCCTTCCTTCCTTCCTTCCTTCCCTTCCCTCATCTTTTCTGTCTGTCTTTGCAACCTTCATTTCTTCCTTCCTTTCCTTCTTTCCTTCGCTCCTTCCTTCATTCCTTCCTTCTTTTCTGCGTTCTTTCCTTCCTTCCCCCATTTCTTCCTTCTTTCTGTTTTTCCTCCCTTCCCTCCTTCCTTCGTTCCTTCATTTCTACCTTCCTTCCTTCCTTCTTTCTTTCCTTCCCTCCTTTCTTCTTTTCATCCTTCCTTCCTTCTTCCTTCCTTCCTTCCTCCCTCCCTTTTTTCCATCCTTCTTCCTTTCCTTCCATCCTTCTTTCCTTCATTCCTTCAACCCTTCCCTCTTGCTTGGGTCCAATTCTTTCCCCATACATCGGGTGCCTGATTGTTGTTTTTTTGTTTTAATCAAAACCTGCTGTACATAACTCGTTGTGTTCAGTTCACATTGCTTTTCTTTCATATTCATAGCGTTTCCCAGCATAACTGTCCATACCGTTACATGGTGATAAAATTATAGAGCAGGTTAAAAAGGTCGACCGAAGAATAGACAGACTTATAATGTAGATTCCCGTCTCTCACAGCCATGCGCTCACTGCAGCTACTTTGACAGCGAACAAATTGAATAACACAAAGAGTTAATAGGCCTCTGCAGGGCTTGGTGGAAACAGGCTTTAATGTGGCAAAAATGGAACATCTGATGTTCAGTTATTTTGTTATTTTGTCTCTACAGTAGGGCTTTACAGATGCAGTTTTTTTGCAGCTGGTTTTGTACATTATATGCTGCATTATATAACTTTTTTGTCACAGTGCCAATGTGTCATCGACAAGTCACATCATTATGGCGTCATCTAATGTACTGTAATAGTGCGGACAGCCTGTGGGAAATCACGCCCATTATACCAAGTGCCGATAAACAGTTCTAGCGAGAGTTCTGCATTGCGAATTTATGGATTGGTTACTCACAATCATCAGTCAATAACTGGTCATCTGTTGGTATCCAGAGACGGCATTCCCCCATTAAGTTACGGATCAGTCTTTTATGGTGATGTTCCTGGGCGAACGCGAACCTGAGACTTTTGCAATGACATTTTGGATTGAATCGAGCGTGTATTTCGCGTTTGTTTGTGGCGAGTGCTCATCCCGAAAGTAAGCCATTTCGAGAGAATACTCTTTAGATTAGGGGGGTATCATGCTAAGCCCGGTCAGACTCAGTCAGCTGCTGGCACGCAAGAAGTGCACACCATAATTTCCTATATTTTCTAAGTAAATCCGAGAAGACCCTCTCATACCAAGGCCCGGTCAGACACAGTCAGCTTCTGCCATTATGACTTGGGTATTGTAGTTTTGCTGGCAGCATCTGACTGTGTCTGACTGGGCTTAGTACGATAGACTTCGTAATCAGTAAGAAAGATCCATGACTTACAGATCGGTGTTCCGGATTACAGTGCCCCCCCCCCCACACACACACACCAAGAGAAAGAAACAAATGGAGTGAGGCTTGCATTTACATAGCCTTATGAACGTGGACGCGTATGAGAAATTTGAGCCAGAGACCGAAAGTTTGCGTCTTTTCAAGTCTGTCATCCTAGCCTCCCTGCAATTTCACGTACAGTTTTCACTTGTATGCGTTCAATTACTGCACCGTCGTCCATTCACTTAAACCTGTGTCCCGGTAGTAGATTTAAAGATTAGTAGTTACAGTAATGTTGACAGTTAATTACACGGTATCATATTCTGTATGGATTGTTTTATCGTACTGAGCAATCACATTATAATTATGTATGGGTGTAGTACCTAGCAATGGGTGTGAACATGATAAGAAGATAATCGTTTGTTAGAGATTTTGAACAAGCTAAGATAGGAATCACTTTATTATTCCCTGAGGAAAATTCTCTTTTGTACGGCGTTTAAGAGCACATAATTGTGTGGTACACACATCTCGCACATGATTACATATCATAACTCAATAAATCCAATAACAGGCATACATGGAGTGGCATGGTGAGGAAATTTAGTGAAATATGGCACTCATCTAGCTATTATGGTGTCTTGTTGAGGCGAAATGCTGAGTACAAAAATGATTCTGTTGCTTCTGGGTGATCTAGAAATTTGATGAAACAGGGGATGGTGACTGTCATGTAAGATGGATATATAATATTCGTTTACACAGTATGAGCATTTGAGTAGATATTGATGGTTAAGTTCATGGTGTTGAGCTGTTTCAGATATTGTCTGGCGAATAGGTGCCTAGAAATTTTAAACAAAATCACATTTCAGTGTCATGAAATGAATCGGTATGTATTTCCAGATGTTACGGTTTCGCTCCACTTTTTTTATTGTCTGTGGCCATTTGTTTGGACGGCTGTCTGAGTTTGCCCCGTGAGAAAAGGGCCATTATCTTGTTCAACACCTTTATTATTACCGACCATTTCCTCAGTTCATAACATTACGGCTAACATCTCTCTCAGTCCTTCCACAACGTGAGAACCCATTAACTGAAGTGAAACAAAACTGTGAGGAAATTACACCTCAGAGAACTGACGCCAGTGGTCAATATAACTAACAGTTGAAATTAATGGTTGCCTGGTTGGCCACTTCGTCAAATAAAACTGCTCTGGATGACTTTGGCACGCTCTCCTAATAAAACGAGGCAGAACTGGTTTGCTTGTAAATCTATACTATATATATTTGTGGACTTGAGATTTTTCGTTGCAAAAGGCTTCTGAACCACTCAACACTCAGTCTTCAAATTTTATATGGTGCATCAGAATGGATGTAAGAGTGCACAGTTTTTAATAGAAGTCTCAAATCGGTGTAGTTTTTTTTATTGGAAATTTATTGTTTCGCCATCATTTAGGGCTATTTCGAGTCATAGTTCGCCATTTTAAGGTTTCGTTATCACTTCCTGCGATGTGTTCACTATCAAACACAATAACCCGTGCGCAAATCATGCAGTTCTACGGGATGCGCAGGGTGTCAACTCACAATGGCAGAGCAGTAAGACTTATTTAAAAACAAGCAAACAAAAATAAGATAAACAAATAGTAACAGGCCAGATGAAGCAGGTCCACAATAACCACCCAGAACTGAAACCAATATTCAAACCGATTTATCCCGGGCAAGGCCGGGGACCTCAGCTAGTATAATATACCCGAATGTTGGGATTTGACCTCAGTATAAAATAATTCCATCGGTCCTATGTTAATCTGGAAATTGGCAGAGTTCATTTCTTGCTGCATATAAAAAAAAAAAAATGTGTTCTGTTAGTATTTTTGTGAGAACGATGTTTTGAAAGAGTAAATTTTTGTTTCAAGTAAATTGTCATATTTTGTCATTGCATCATAAATAATTTAATTTCGACTTTTCAAAGCATTTTATATGGGCTATATTTTAAAAGAATTAGTCATTGATACGTTTTGTATGAGATAATAATAATATTATAAAATTTAATGGTCTAAAAATAAGCTTAAGATAAAAGTCATACAAAAAGAATTAACTGAGAGATGGCAACTGACCTAGTAATCATTAGAGTGACGTGACATTTTCCTGGTAACTTGGTAAACAAATATAGGTGCTGTACCCCCTCTCAGTGTTTTCCCTATTCTACATATCTCCGTGTCCTTCTCTGTGAACACCAAATCGTTAGAATTTCAAATGAAATTAAAATTCAAAGGAAACAATTAACCTCTACAAATGTGTAAGGCTCAGTCACAAATCAAAATGGTGATGTCTATACTGTATATTTCTTTAACATTTATTTCTGACACCACGAATAGAGTGTTGTTCACCTTCACTGGAAATTAGACGTCTTCCATGCGCGAAAGGCATCCTGCTCTCGACATTGTTGTGAAGAATTTATGACCCATAAAGTCATGATGGCCAGCGTTATGATGGTGAAGGAGAGATGCTCATCCAGATCTGTCAGAGGAGAGTTCCCTTTTGTTTACATTCTTGCTTTGATGCGATGGCAATGAGATGGAATGAGCACCGGCAATAGTGTCACTGACCTAGTCAAATGTAAGGGTAGCCACACAAAGGCCACCGAATTCGGTCGCCGAGCCACTTGGCGCTTTAGGTGAGAAGAATTGCACTACATAAACGGACCGAATCTAGGTGGGCTCTGTGTGCAGTTGTTGAAATTATATAGTGCAATTCTTCTCACCTAAAGCGCCTAGTGGCTCGGTGACCGAATTCGGTGGCCTTTGTGTGGCTACCCTTACAGCGGCCCCTTACTTTCCTTTCGTCACGGGCGATATTCAAGGTGTTTGTCAAAAAAAGTTGCGTAAAACACCACCGGTAGATTTAGCTCACGGTCAAGGCGAGGATCTCAGAAGGTGGTGTGCGGTAACTGATTGTACACTGTTCCCACTGATTGTGCACTTGATGTTCATCTCGTGATCCACCGCTATGCCTGAAGGGCACGGCCAATTTACAGCCGGTGGTTTTAAGAAGGGAGATGAAACGTAGGATAATTCACCTCCACAGCACTGGTGAGGAGAGTAAGTTGTACTTGAGAATGAGGTTTACTATTATTTGTGACAAGACAGGTCTCTTGAGCTGTTCAATCGCGATAGAGTTGATGTTTGTATTCATCCCTGATGGTGCCTGCCAAGGAGTACATTGTACGAACGCTGCATTACTACCATACAGCAAGGAATCGCTTTGCAGCAGTCAGGGGTTTCAATGTTAAATTTAAATGAATGTGATCGTCGAAACAAAACGAATATCCGGCATAAATGAAAATGAGCGCGTACATTGGAAGTATTCAACTGCTTTTTTCAAGAGCGATTTTAACAAGTTGCGACCTGTGTACATGTTTGTTCTGGACTCCACTTATTGAACAACTGTGAAATTCGACGTTGAAAGTTTGCGGTTTTAGTGATATGATAAATGCCACAACATATGTCAAACAAGTGTCGAGGTGTGCATATGTTATACCTCTTCTACTCTACATACTAAACGATCTCCAGTTTTTCAGAAAATGGAGATAGAACGAACAAGAACTAAGATGTGAAGTGTTTGAATACCTTTGATAAAACTTAGATCTATCCTGATGGCATAGATTACTGTTTGTTCCTTAGGTGTACTGGAACGCTCAGTATTTTATGAGTAAGTTATATAATGCCAACTCAATGGCCTTTATTGTGACCGTGACCCAAAGAATGTCATTAATCATGGCACATTCACTCACAGGCATGTGCCCGGTCTACATCAATAATGCAGTATTGCTCATTAGACATTGTAGACTGCCCACATCTTTTGGCACCACATGAGGATTCCAAGCCAAGAATAAAATAAGTGAGAAATGAGGTATGTTCGACATGACCAGGGATTGTACAGAAGCCCATCATTTTGTAACCTGGTGTGTTATAATATAAGGCAATAGAATGGGTGCCAGGTTCAGGCTGTAGTTGGCGTCATTAAGGTTCTTCTATGGAAATTTGTAGCACCTGCTACAGGATGCTTTATGAGTGGCAAATAGCTACTTATTGCAAAATTTGGAGTGAGAGATGTGGTGGAAGATTCAGAGAGACATTAGCTGATCCGTTTGATGTGATCTGTGTATCTATACAATTTGTGTGTGGATATGTAATAATGGCGAAATACTGTTGCCTATACTGTTCCAGGCACCGCTAATAAGTAATGTGTGTGCTTTTGTTTATGACTGTATATGTACGTTATTGTGGAGAATAAATGTGTCAGTGCCCTTTTATAGACATGTATCAGTATAATGTGTCGTTATAATCTGAGTGTTGTTTCTATATTTATTATATTCTGCAATGAAACCGTGTAACAGACATTTGTGTGCCATAATCGTTTTCCCTAATCGAGCATTATAGCCACGAAGAGACGTTTATCACTCTTAATACTCGTGTTATTGTTTTCAGCAGTGTCTATCCTGTTGACGGTTCTGGACGGTACCACATTATTTTGTAGAGTTTAAGAAACACTTGAGAAAGCCTGAATAAGATCCACGTAATTCTTTGTAATTCAAACATTTACTTCCTCAGCTTGATCCACTGACATACAAAATGCTCAACTTTAGCCTTTGTGTGACTTAACTTGCGCTCAACTTTAGCCTTTAGTGACTTCAATTTCTTTTGACGTTGCGTGAACTATTCCGGTCTATGAACACCACATACCCCTTTATGATCTCTTCAAATCACTTCCGGGACCCACTTGGTCTCGAAAAGTAGGTCAAACGTAAGAAACGATTGTTTTCGGTAGTGGCGTCGGCGGGGGTAGAGAATAATTATATGATTCAGGCGTCCATCTGCATTTCGTACTTACTGGTGTTCCGACGAAAGACGTCTATGGATACGCACAATGAAGAAGACAATACCTGTGTTTGGACTCCCGGTCTACCATGGGGAAAGTAGTGTAGGAGTCATGATTAGAAAAGTCTGGTTCTACTCTAGAAGTCATAGATACTTAAGGTTGCTCTGCCGAGTACGTATTATGATGACTGCATCGGATCTTTGGATTCTGCAGGCGTGTGGGCAGGAACACCCTAGCACAGGGGATTCGATGGGTTAGATCTGTTTGTTTTTGGGCGTATTTTGTTTTTCTTTATCGTGATTACCCAGTTTGCTTGTTTAGGTAAGAGCTCAGACACAGTGGCTTCGGTTTAGTTTCGCTTTCGGCTCGCTTGCGGTAGTTTTGCTGAAAGACGTTAGTCTCAAAGGGAAGCGAAACGAGACGGAAGCAAAAGAACTGTGCGCTCTAAAAGGCGTGGCGAAGGTTTTTGGCATCTCCTCGGTTATGCGGCAAAACGGGATGACGTTACTGGGACAAAAGTGACGAAAGCAAGCCAAAAACGAAACGAAACAGAAGCCACTGAGTCTGGGTTGTCAGGTTTTTTACCCATAATACAACAAACTCGCAGATCGCAGAAGAAGCCAGTGAGTCTTTTATTGATGAATGCTTTGTGACATGATTTCTAAGACCTCTCTACGCCACTAAGCTTTTCCCGAACCCACTTTGCACAAATACAGAATAGGGATGCGGACTAAAGTTATAGCTCTATTTTTCTGATCGTTTTGTCTTTTGTGAATGTGTGATTGCATATTCTGTGTCGTAATGATCGTATTTAAGTGTTCTACCAGACAGGCTTAAATACTACCAGTAGCTTCAGTCTTTTAGTGCAAGTTATACACAAGTGTAGGTTATATAACTTATAATAATGGTCTTGAGCCTTCCTATTTTGCATTCCTTTTTCTTGGTGACTGTCTTGCCTCAAAGTTTCCCCCACCCGTAAACGTTTTTTTTTTTTTTAAATGTTAATATACTACCAGTACGTTCTATCTCTGGACAGGATTTAGATCAAAGTTCATTCACGATAATTACGTACAGTACTTCCTTATATCATGCGCCCTGTCGATAGTCAGCGCCAAATAATGTAAGAATTATTCAGCCACTTCCCATTATCTGTTCGAAACTTCTTTGATTTGTTTACGGGATCGCTGGCTTTGAGAGTGGGCGCTGATGTAATCTCTTTGCTCATTCCAGACACGTATAGAATCTAGTAAAACCCATCACTCATAGGGGTGGCTGGGGTCAAGGTGCCCTTAAATCACTGTGATTGAGTACAGGGGTTAGCTTGATCCGTGTGTTCAATTTAGCAATTGCTTTTTGTGCGTGGACATGCGAAAAAGGGAAGAGATAGATGATATGAAAATAAAGGAAAAGAATGCGACAAAATTTGCCAGTGGTTGCAAAATCCGACGTGATGTGGATTATCCTGGACACAGTAGAGAAGTAGGTTAATAGGAGGTGATATATGGATGGATTTACAAGACAGCAGTAATGAGAGGAGGGCTAATTAGGTTCTCTGCTGTCAAGCAGTTGGTAGAGGCCGCTCTGTCCAAATTAGGCGTAAACCAGACCAAGGCTGGCGTAGGCCCCACACTGGTGGCTCACCATTCTAATGATTATTCATCACACTGAAACACTTCTCACAACCCACACCGCGGGGGTGTGGACAGTTAGTAGTGTTATAGGGTGCTACATAATGATTAGGTGGTGAGCCACCATTGTGGGGCCTACGCCGGCCTTGGTCCGGCTTACCCCCCAACTCCCACTCTCTGAGGGCGGTGGAAAATTATGAGTGGTGACCTAGGGGAAAGAGGTTGGGGGGGGGGGGTAATTTATAAGTTTGGGGGTAGGGGACGGGCTGGTGTGGAGGGTAGGAAATGAAGAGGGCTGGAGCTGAGGATAAGTTATGGGGGCACGTTGGTCTAGAGGCAAGTGCTCGCCTCTCATGCCGAAGGTACCGGGTCCGATCCCGGTCGGTGCAGACGTGTTGGATTTTTTTTTGGGGGGGGGGGGGGGATCCTGGCCCTAATCCTATGGTAGGTAGGATAGAGCACCTAGTCTTCTCGGATACGGACGAAAAACTCGGAGGGCCAGTGTGCACGTTGCGCACGTTGAAGATACCTTGGCAGTTGAAAGACGAGAAGAGCAGGCCGAACAAGGCCGCTGCCGGGGCAAAAAGCTATAAAAATAATAACAACAGCAACGAATTCCTACCTCAAAAAAAAAAAAAAGACAGAAACAAGTACAAGAAAAATAAAAACAAGGAGAGTAAGATGTAAATGCCAAGAGCAGCGAAACCTCCTAAAACAAAGATCTAAACACTAAGGATGAGTAAGCTGCATGCGGAAAAAGTAACAGAGATTACGAAAGACACTATAGAGCGTCATCATATGCATGCACAGTGCAAGTAAGGTCTCATCCTCTTTTCCCCTAGGTACTTCACAGTGAGTACTATCATACGCAATAGTTTTTTTATGCCAATCATAATATTATGAGACCTGTTGGCGCAGCTCCAATACTGATACACCCACTTCTCTGTGTCAGGATTGAATTCGGGCAAATTTGTACAATAATATTGCTGAGGTAGGGAAAATGTCAGTCAAATTCATAATGAGAAAATGTAGGATTTCTGCATTCTAGAACAGTTTACTTCTTTTACCCAATAGCACCTTTTATTACCAGTAAACTATACTTTGCGCCATTGTGAAAACTCACTGTCTTGTATAATGTACAAGCTAGCAAGTTGATGCCCCCCCCCCTCCCGTTTCCCTTTGTAGATGATTAATGTGAGAGAAATCCGTTTGATCTCCAAATGGTCTCTTTGGGAAATTACCAAGTAAGTCGTAATCCAATGTAACTATTATTTAGATCAAGCTGTAAGGCAAATTAATGAACCGTGTTGAGACTTCCATTCTATTCACACAGTCAGTGTTGATGCCCATCACAGCCCCCCCCCCCCACCCCCCACCTCCCCATCAACCCCTACCTTCCGTCTCGACAGAACATCATTCGGAAATCCCCAGAAATGAAGGATTTGTGTTGTTTGGGGTAATCTTAAAAAGTGCAGGGGACCATGGCATAGTGCTTGCAAGTATATCCCTAGTAGTAACAGAATGACTGTGAATATGAGGTAAGATGATGGACAGATAAAGTCCTGGCAGACTGTAGAATTTTGCACATATGTTGTTTTTTTTAAATTGCTGATAAACTGTGGATGATTAACGCCTGTATGATTTCCAAATGTCTCTACTGGAAATTACTAAGTCGGTGGTAATCCAATGTAATTATTATTTAGAACAAGCCCTAGGCAAGTTAATGAACAGTGTTAAGACTTCCATTGTATTCATACAATCAGCCAGGCAGACAGAGAGCATCGCAGACATGTAACATCTTTTTGTTTTGAACACTGGAACAGTGGGACGACCGCCCACACAGATCAGGAGAGAGTATTTGGGAGATCAAGGGAGAGTATTTGGGAGATCAAGGGAGAGTATTTGGGAGATCAAGGGAGAGTATTTGGGAGATCAAGGGAGAGTATTTGGGAGATCAAGGGAGAGTATTTGATGAATGAGGGGAAAGTACCGGGGACTGACTGGCCGGCACGGAATCCTCATCAAATCTCAGATTACGGCTAAGTTTGGCCAGTTTCCCGCTGCGCAATCGTCTTATTAACTTTTCTCTGCTGCTGCTGGGTTCTACTCGTACTTGTTGCCCCCCCCCCCCCGCCCCCTCCAACTCCTTCTTTTTTGGCCCCTTTCTCCTTTCCATCTTCTCAAAAACTAAGTTTTCCCTCATTTGCTTCTCATTTGGAAGTGTTATCTGTGGAACTCATTCGACACATCTATACAAATTGCTTATTTTCGGTCCATGTGCTTGCGTTTTCTTGTGTTTATATGTTTGTATAAGATGTTTGTATGTGTATTTATAATGTATATATAATTATCTTGTGGCTAAAAGGGAGCAGGAGAGTAAACTATGTGTGTTCCTGCTTGTGTGTTTGTATTGGTTGTCAGTCGTTATTGAAAAGCACCACCAATGTACGTGTGTGTGTGTGTGTGTGCGTGTTTAGAGACCGTGTTTTGTATGTGAATCCCCGCGCTCTTTTTCGTTATCTCCAAGAACATCAACAATTAGCATACGCATTCGTGGAATAAAACTTCATCATTACGTCTGTGGAAAGCGCATAGCCTTTGTTTTGGTGACAGGCTTCTAAGTGGAGGAAATTAGTAACGATTTTGTCTACCACTTTCCGTTCATATTTCTTTTGTTGAGTTTTACAAATATGCAAAAAAAAAAAAATATATATATATATAAATAGATAAATAAAATGAAATAAACAAGTAAAAAAATGGATACAGAGTAAAAAAAATACATTATTTATATATATATATTTATAAAATATATAATATATAAATACCACAAATATATTTTTTTATCATAATTATTTTATTTTGTCTTTCCATTTCAATCTTTTTTTTTTAGAATACTTTTTACTTCTCCGTGCTGTTTCCCTTGTGACGTTTTCCCCCCAAATTCCATCATAACCCCAAGCAGCCCAAATGGAATCTACATCACACACCACATAGTTCCGCGTGTGTTTAAATATTTTGTAAAGTATTTCCAGAAAATTTCTCAACCCCCCGTTTCCTACCTGTGTCAGTGGCATCTTTCCCCTGACTCCGTCTGTTTAACGTGTTACATGTAGCAGTTTTTTATAATATTGACCTCAGCAGGCACTAAGCGCTTCTGGCTTATATTTTCCTTCCTATTCTCTTTTCTGGTTCTTGACGTCTCTTTTCTGTATATTCGCTCTCTGCTCCAGACTTATTTAACTCGCTTTGTGTTTTCCCAATGTGTTCAGGTGTTTTCTCGTTCACTTTCTTTTCTGCACGGTGTCATGCCAAAGGGACCGTTCTTAAAATCCGTTTGCTCGATCTTGGGGATATTTAACCCTCATTTCCCCTCCCCGGCCACCCTGCACAACATCCCTTCACGTAAGCTTGGTTTCACCAGAGAGGTTTCACTCCCCTCTTCCATTGCACGAGCCTGCGGCCATTAGAAATGTTAATGTTCATGCTAAGACTTTGATGCACTGAAGCTTCTAGCGGGATTTTGTCCTTAGACTATTAATTTGGCTGTTTCATTGGAAAGATGTTTGATTTATACTCCAGTAGTTTCGCTTTTTTAAATTCATAACCATAATTACATAGGGACCGTACGCTGCTCTTTACCACTCCCTCTCCCCTGTACGCTTTGTAGACGCTGAGGACAACCCCACTTCCGAGGATACATACTGTTGTTTGGATGGTCCCAAAGCAGAAGAAAGAAGTTCTGGTTATGTCCCAAAGTTCGGTTCAGACACAACGCCAAGTACGAAGTCACCTCCGTATAATTCTGTCTTTTTTTTTAATGGTTGTTTACTGCCAAAACGTGAAGCCTAGCTGTTGCCTGGGCCAGGAAATGTTACGTCATTGCGCGCAGTGGAAACATAACGGAACTTTGTAGTAAATACCGTGCCAGCCCTGCGTATTACTTACTGGTCATACAGATGATATAGATATGAGTGCCCCAACCATGCACTGATTAGTACTCGACCCCTGTATTATTCCGCTGGGTAGTCATAATTATTTACAATCACACTATCATGACTGTGTGCTCAAAGCTAGGCGGTGGTTTTTGCCCTGTAAACAAGATCTGTAGATACCACACGAAGAACATTGTTGAGTAATGCTGCCCACAGACGGGGAAAACATCGGGGTGTGGAAGGCGTTAGTAAAACTAATATTGTGGCTACCGTGTCTTACTCAACTTACCGCCTGTTTACCCTAAAGGTTGTTGTAAATTATTAGTACTACAAGCATAATTACCCCCCGGCTTTGCCAGAGATAAACATGTCTCCACTCTCCTCTCTCAGTCTCTCCCTAATCGCATGCCCACCCACCCAATCCCCGTCGCATTCTCTCTTTGACTCTCACCTCTGATGGTGAGAGAGAAGACGTGCTGATGGAAAGTCTGCTGCTTTGCCTGGCGCAGTTTTGCTGTCTGAATTGCGCCGGAGGTTGCTGCATGCAATGAAAATAATCTTTGGCCAAATACAGGGTATTTGTATTTGGTATACTACTTTAATCCTATTTGGGAAATTTGCTTTTGTGTCATTGCACCTATTTACCACTGGTGCAGGCACGTCGTCGCCACAGTGCAGCGCCGGACGGCGGTTGTTGTTGTTGTTGTTTTTTTTGGGGGGGCGGGGGTTGGGAGCAGAACAGAGCAATGAGAAATCAGACGGAATTTATTTCGCTCCTTCTGCTTGACCCCGAGAGGGTGTACGGACGCTACTCGTCAATAGGTCAACCACTTCAGCGTGCACTGGCTTCGGCATAACTGAGTGCTCTGCTCTGCTTTGCGTGCAGTTTGAATACACAGGCTTTCTGCTTTGCGTGCAGTTTGAATACACAGGCTTTCTGCTTTGAGTGCAGTTTGAATACACAGGTTTTCTGCTTTGCGTGCAGTTTGAATACACAGGCTTTCTGCTTTGCGTGCAGTTTGAATACACAGGCTTTCTGCTTTGCGTGCAGTTTGTAAGGCGCCTTTATCCTTAAACTATTGTAATCAAACAGCGACCGGTTAAACAGAGCTTCGTTTGATGGCTAATTTGATGCATTTTAATTGGGCGGCGCTTGAGATTACCCCACCCGACGCTAGGGTCTTTACCTGATCACTCGCTAAGATTATAGAATTAGGGGTTAATTAAGATATTATTTCTTTAGCCGGGGTCATTTTGCGATGTGCTAATTAAGGGCGGATCAACAGGTGAACGGGAGGATGTGCTAAGGTGTATCAGTTATATTACTAATTAGTGCAGGGCTGTATCTCTGCTAAAATATACCTACACTTGAAGGTTGTGTGGGTAGCACAGGTACTGACTTCTAATACTGGTGTAAAGTGCTGGCAATCAAATTTTGATCTTTGATCCGTCTCCACGTTTCATTCTGAAATGGAGAACGCCGACTTAGTCAAGGTCATTTCGTGTTTAATGATCATTTTTATTATTTTAATAACGCCGTCTGACAGCTGTAGGTTTACTTATTCTTAAATAGATAAAGAGGTCTGGCTTCGCAATTCTGATTTTAGTTTTTGAAGAGAAACTGATGAAATGGCGTTTTCCTGCGGCTGTTCTGACAATCAAACATAACCCGTTGGATAAACGTAAACCTGTCCAATTTCAACAAAATTTTGACTTTTTGAAGTTTTTTTTGTTTGTTTGTTGTTGTTGTCGTTTTTTTTTTTGTTATGTATTAAAGTGTTCAAAATCACATCAACATCCTAAAAAAACGCATCTGTGAAAACTGCACGTGCCAGTAAGGAGTAGTTTCTTGAGCAAACTTTGCATAAAAACCTGCACGTGTGTCTGTTTTTATGTTTGAGTGTGTGGCTTGGCATACAAGTACACTGATGTTCTTGTTGTGGTCTTTGTTATTGTTGTTGTTGTCGTAGTTGTTGTTGCTGCTGCTATTTTAGTAATCTGACTATCTCGCACGGTGAAAGCTGTTTAAAATACAACGTTTAATAAAAACAAGGAACATTATTAACCTCACGAGCTGTTAAGCTGGGATGCCTCGCTCCAATTTCTTTCTGCCAGCATTCTTACGATTTGCTGCATGCAGTAACCGCAGCTCACACTGAGACGGAGTACCTGGGACGACTTACCGGCGTTTTCAGCGGAGCAACACTTCGTTAACATTACTTGGCATACCAAATTATACCCGGCATTCCTTCAGCATTCGTCAAGATTACGCACTGGCCGGATCAAATGTCCGCGCATCCAGCAACGTGCTGACTGACGCGGCCGGTTATAGCGCTGGACTTAAAAATGGGAATGTAATGGGAGGATCTTCTCCTTGATTTGCATGGAAAAGGTGATCAAAGTGTCGAGTCGACATCAGCCTGATGATCGAAATGTGTAGAACTAGAAGACGAGACAGGGGCGAGTGGCACAAACAGAGGAGCGAGCACTTTAGTCTGACTGACGAGAGAGATAGACAGTGAGGCTGAAGGATAGGAAAGATAAAATCTTTCTTTATTAAAAAATGTGCAACTTGAGACATTTTAACTTTACTGTTGGTAAGATGATAAAAATGTTATGTGATGAACTGATGAGGATGGGAAGAAGAAAAGGATACTGAATAGTTGATCAGAGGAAGTCATAGAACTCTCCGTTCTCCCTCCTCATTTTCCTAACTCGACATACACACACTTTTCATCCGTTCTGGCATTGTCCTCTTTCTCTCTTTCTCTGTGTGTGTGTGTGCGTGTGTGTGTCTCTGTCTCTCCTCTCTCTCTCTCTCTCTCTTTCTCGCTCTCTCTTTCTTTCTCTCTCGCTTGCTCTCCACTCTCTCTCTGTCTCTGTCCCCCCCCCCCCCCGTTTTCAGTCCCTATTATATTTTATCAGTTTCATACCTTTTTAATATAGTTTATTCTTGTCTGCCCCCACATCTCTCTCTATATTTCTCTCTCTCTGTCCCTCTCCCCATGTGTGTCTTTCTTTCTCTTTGCCTCTCTCTCTGTGGCTCTCTGTCTCTCCATCTCTTTCTCGTTATTTCTCTTTGTTTTTCTCTCTCTCTCCCTCTCGCTTGCTCTCCTGTTTCTCTCTCTGTTTCTCTCTCTCTCTCTCTCTCTCTCTCTCTCTCTCTCTCTCTCTCTCTCTCTCTCTCTCTCTCTCTCTCTCTCCCCCCCCCCTGTTTTTAGACCCTATTATATTTTATCCATTTCATACCTTTTTACTATATTGTTTATTCTTGTCCATCCACATGACTTCCAGTCTATCACCCTGTGCATGCTTCTGATTTTTTGGAATTCTTTGGCAGTCCAAGAATAACACACGAATTACTTACAACAGAAGCCTTGGTGATAATTTTTATGAAAGAATATGAAAACAGCATGCCTGTAATTATTTTCATTTTTTATAATAACGAAGATGGCTTTTTTTATTTGGAAAGAGAGACAGAGAGAAAGAGAGAGAGAGAGAGAAGCGAAAGAGAGAGAGAGAGAGAGAGAAACGTTCACAGGTAGTTGCTCTTCGCCTTTCTGCCAAGACTATCCAACAGCCTGTGATCGCCGAGTAAAAGACAGGCATTAGGTTATTGGGTGCGAGTCAAAACAAAATAAAGAAACAAAATGTGCAAAATAACGATGAAAGGTAAAAGCTGAAGGAAGAAAATGACGAAGTTGCTAAGCTACGGAGCAATGCCAAAAAAATAAAAAAGGCACTTTCGTAAGAAAAATATAGACGAGATAACGAAGGAGCTAATCATAGGGATGACTGCAAGATGTGCAAGGGATTTGTGCATACCTTGAAGCATCCACGCCGCGGGATGTCACCTGTAGAGTAGTGGGGGGCAAAGAGGTCATCAAAATAACGAATGCGCTGAGCCAGGAACACTTTGATACGACTTGTTGATTCTGTTTCTTTTGTCTTATTTGTGCATGAGCCAGACCAGAAACAGTTGTGTTCAGCTACAACTTGAACGTGTCCAGTCAAAACTTGGGATAAAGACGGGACATAGCAAGTTTTAACAGAACACTAATTACGCCGCGTCTTACACTAAGTTTAAATGACCATCTGAAAGAGGGCATAACCCATGCACAATTTTACTGACCCAGTTTTGGGAAAACTGCTCTTCAATTGTAATACGGACGATTGTCGTCATTTCAGCAATCGTTTAGTTCTAGGCTGCTGCTAATGATGATTAAAATTTGCAAATAGGATGACTATTTGAGCCATTTGTCCAGTTTTTGTACAATGGATTTTTCAGCAAATTTTTCGGGTTAGGATTAGAACTGGGTTTGGCCAGTTGGCCACAATAACTTTTTGCCGTTAACGAAATCAGCTGTTTTCGGAAACTGGTCACAAAGTCGTCCAAAAAAAAAAATTTGAAAAAAAATGTGGTGAATGTTTTGGTTGCTTGGCGCGAATAGTCTGTACTTTGCCTTTATGATAAATTGTAAAGTTAATCTTACCTGAATGATGAATCCTTACAACCTGGCGAACGTGTACAAACCTCCAATGAAAAGAACATAATATCAAATAATGACGTTGGCTTTATTAAGAGAGAATCAGCTCACCTTTCATGGAGATCTTTTTTTTTTTTTCAATAGCGTTTTTGGCATTGACGTTTTTTGTTTTTTTTCTCAGTCGTTTACAAAAATTCTTAGGCGATGTGTACAGATAGATCATGTACAGGCTATATTTCTGTCTGCGAGAGATTTAAGATGTCTTACAGACTCAAGCTGATAAATCAGTGCAAACAGGTATTTCTTGTTCACTTCACTCACCTTTAGTTTTAACATTCCCCTCTTTGCACCCGCCGCTGGGCATTTGTCAGCCTGATCTAACTCAATGCTGAGTTGAGCTGAAATTTTGTTCCCTTTGCATTATCTTTTACAGTTTTGAAAGGGCAGTTTTTGCATGGTACATGTATTTTGGTTTTAGCACTTCCAGCTTTGAGAGGAAGTTCATCCTATTTGTATTTTCGTCCACCTGTAACAATGTGACACTTAAGCCGTGTTTTCATGTTTACGGAAACGTCAAAAATCCGTCAAGTAGTAAACAGAAAAAGTGTTTCAATGTGTACGGAAACGGCATTTCGTACGCATGAAAATATTCTTTCCGTTTCGCCTGCTTGAAGGGTTTTTTACTTTTCCGTTGCCATTTCCGTTTCCATACACATGAAAATCTGGCTTATAGCATGTCTGACTCATTGTAAAGGACTGCGAATGCATACAAGAATTGTATTAGCAATGCCGTGTGATATCTACAATCAGTGATGGAAAGTTATCGTTGTAATGACCTGTAGCTTGTGCTCCCTTTTGAAGTTCAGAATAATAATGTATTCCTATTGTATTATTAATTTGGGAGTGTCTATACTGGCCGCTACCTAGAGGCACCTAGCGGCCTGAATAGGGTAACGGTGGGGTGTTTTGTCTATTCGGGCCTCTAGGTAGCGGCCTGAATAGAGCCGGGCCCCGGGGGGTGTCTATTCTGACCGCTACCTAGAGGCACCTAGCGGCCTGAATAGGGTAACGGTGGGGTGTTTTGTCTATTCGGGCCCCTAGGTAGCGGCCTGAATAGAGCCGGCCTATTAATTTACAGGATGATCTCATAAAAAACAAACTCAGCAACAAAGTGCGTAATTGCCACACAAACTTAGGGCCTTTAAAGGGAATTTAATATTATAAAATTTGAAAAGAAGAAACTACAGTACCACCACATTAAGTGGCAAATGATACCTACATCTATAACACGTAAACACAATAATATAGAAGATTACACCAAAGTCTTAGGATATTTATTATTTTCCAAGCGATCTCCTACTCCCGCACACTTTGCCGTTTGGTGTTGGTTTTTTCCCTTGTTCTTCGTGCCCGACAAGAAACAGAGTGTTCAGCTTGTTTTCATTTCTTCCTATCAACACTTTTCTCGCACAATAATCTTCTGAATCAGACTCAAGCTATCGGTCTTAGCAAGAACTTGAAGAGTTTGACCATTGTCCTGTTCCTTAGCCAGCACCGTGCAGCTCGCAATAACAGCCGTTGTCCAGCTGAAGAGCTGTAAAGCCCATATTGGAACTAGCCAGTAAATCTATCAATTTGCACCGCTCCCTCAAAACGGACATGAAGAAAGCCAGAGATATCGATCTCAGTAATAGAGAGTGAATCAAAGTATTTTCCATTAATGTAAAATTGAATTTCGACCTCACTGAAAAAGAACACCACCTCGACACCAGCTGTAAATGGATAGTTTTGTTCCGTATGACAGAGGCTCAATGGGAAACCATTGAAAAACATTTTACAAAACCACAACTCCCTGTTGTCAATGTCGGCCTGAAATGCTGCACTTGGGGAATATCTTGAAATCCCTAACGACCAAAACCCAATTGTGAAAGATGTATAGTCCGTAGACCTTCCAGTTGCGACGTAGATACTGCCAACTTTCGGAGGTGCACTCAGAGGAATTAACACATCGTTACGAGGCTCATTAATGATATCTGTTTTTGTGCTATAGTAGTCATAGCTCACAGTTCTACTGTACGACGGGTTTGCTGAGGCGAAGCAGAGCTGACACACGTGTGGAAACCGGAAGTAGAATCCGACGCACCCCTGGTCATGACAGGTCAAGAAACACCTGGGCATTGATCCACAGAAGTCAGTGACAGGTGTACATGCCTGCAGTCCTCCAGGTGTGAATAAGAACCTGCCGCTGGTGACCGTCACTTGGCACGATTCTCCCAACACTCCAAAGGCTGTCATTCCGACAATGACCAGGCAAACGAAGGCGAACATTGTATTAACCCTTTCAGTGCCAATGAACTATCGCTGTAATTTTTATAGTCTATTTTACTTTGTGAATTTGATTATTTCGCTTATTCTAAAAGATAAATAGGGACTTTTAAAGCCCAATTCATCAAATCTGTGATTCGTGATTACATCAGACAAATTCACAGACGACACACAAAATGTTATTCATAACATGCTGCCGGCATTCAAGGAGTTAATCCAAAGACTTTTCACATCTCAGCTCTTTGGTTTTCCTGTGCGCTGTGTGCAACACAGATGCTAACAAGAGGACTGGTGTTGCTTTACCCGAATGCGCACTTTTGAAATAGGATCGCCAATATAAGAAAGATTCCGAGGTAAGCAAATTTCAGTCACATGACGCAATCGAATATTGATGGACAGAAAAGAAAGCCATGGAAACTGGCAACACAACACGTTACAAATCCCCTTAAAAAGGTGGAAGATAGAAGATTCATGAATATTACAGATTACTCTACCAATTGTGTCGTTTTCAAATGCTTTTTTTTATCTGACTCTCAATGAAAAGTAACGTCCATGATGAGAATAATCGTGTTCTTCCCATTTGTTTCCACGCTCGTTCATTGTTCTCAACCTTGGTCTCAACTCTTGTACACTTCTCTGCACAATTAGTCAACAGTTGCGACGAAGGCATAATAAGACTGTTTACTCATTGTCTTAGTTGCTGTGGAGTCTGACTGCATTTCTGTAAGTGTTCTGAAACAAATGAACTGTCGAATATTGTAGTTGTATGGAAAAGAGTGCTGACATAGCCCTGATGTTGTAGCTACACCAGCAGACCAACAAGGGTATACAGACAAACAAAGAAAAAAAGCACAAGCTTTATAGAGGTGGAAAATGGAAATGTAAACTTTGACCTGTACATCATGGGCAGCAAGGCTTGAAGCAACGTCAAAATGTGGCAATAGTGCCATTTCTGTATCTTTTGTGATGTCCCTAACGAAGCTATCTGCAAGGAGGGAAAGGAACCAGTATCATCAAGTATATATGCCTATGTATTTGTACTGGTGTCTATAATTACGTCTCTAGGGAAGGTTGGACATAGAACTGTCCGAATATTTGCAGCTGCATTGTTTCGAGTCTGTCGAGGTTATACTAAACCTCTACAAAACGGTGCATATTATTTTAGAAATAATATTTACATCAGCTTCATTTTTGCTTTGTTAAGATTCCCATGTGTATGAGGATGGGTTGAGGGATGGTAGTGTACCGAATTGCAGTCACATTATTATTATGTAAAGTCATTCCCTCCTTCACGTTCTCGGCAGCGTGATTTTTTTTTTTTTTTCGTACTCACTTTACCAAATTCAGGAGCGTGGCAGCAACGCACTCCCAAACACAGGTCATCGGCTAAGGGATTTCTCGTCCTAATGAACACTGCCATGGTTGCTGCAATCTCTGGACTGTGCACCCTAACCCTAACCCTAAAATGACTCTGAACGTCACCGAAAATCCCTGTAATATGTTGGAGCTGTTGCTGCCACGCTCCTGAATTTGGTAAAGTGAGTACGAAAAAAAATCACGCTTCCCGGCAGCCACGGCTGCAAGGAGTTGAATGACGTTGATTTTCCCCCATTAAAAACGTCTGTCTTAAACACCTTGACTGGCACGCAACGCACTTAAACAGTTGGCAGATCATTATAACACAATGCTGACACTTTACTACGTTTTCACATAAAGTTTTAGTACAGATGACGTGCTGAGCAACATCATTTGGTTTTCCATTTGGAAGCAGGGAAGAAAGATACAGACAGTGACTATTTAATGTTTTATTCAGAATAACATTTTGAATTTTGCTCTTGACAAGATCTGCCCATGTCCTCTCTCTCTCTCTCTCTCTCTCTCTCTCTCTCTCTCTCTCTCTCTCTCTCTCTCTCTCTCTCTCTTCTCTCTCTCTCTCTCTCTCTCTCTCTTTCTCTCTCTCTCTCTCTCGCTCTTTCTTTCTTTCTCTCTCTTTCTCTCTCTCCCTCCCTCCTTCTCTCCCCACCTCTCTCTCCCTCTTTCTCCATTCTTTCTCCCTCTTTCTCCTCTTTCTCTCTCTTCTCCTCTCTCTCTCTTTTATACACATATACACATACTCTCTCTCTCATCCCCTTTCTCCCTCTTTTTCTGTCTCTCACTCAAATTCCCTCCTCCTTCCCTCCCATCTTTCTCTCACCACTCATCTATCGAAGTCCACTCACGAGGACGTCCAGTATTTTGACTGGTTTGTGGACCATCTGTATGACTACCAGCTTGCTTGTCTGACTGCGTGTGAGCCTGCCGGCCTGGGTCGGACTCCCTACAGGCCTTTACTATCCGTCTCCGCTCACTTCAGCAAGTGTGACAAAGAAGATCCGCTCAACGGCTGTTCCTGTCGTTTAAAACTTAACTTGAAAATGTTTATTTCGCATTCGTTTCTGTTACCTTTGCGCGCGAAGCCCCCAAGCATAGCAGAACATTAAGTTGCAGGTATTTACATAAGCATTATGCGCGTCAATCTTGGCTGTCCTTACTAAGCTATTTCATACGATCATTAGATGCGCGTTACCTTGAAACTTGCTTGCGTGGTTCCGGAACTTCACAGTTGTTCTTTTTTTCGTAAGCTAGATAACAGATAACATTTTGACATTGGACACCCTCTAACGTGTACAGTACAGACGCCCCGAGTCATTTTTTGCAATTTGAGTTTGGTAATTAGAAAAAATGCAATGTAATTATTTTCTAGTCAGCCTTCTAGCGTTACATACAGGGATGTTGGCAACATGTGATGATGAGACAGCCCTCTGCACGTTATGAAGTATATACCCAACGGATCTCAAACTGTCTTTTCTGAGAACTTCGTGTAATAACCAACCCGGATGTATGATGGTCTTAATATGATACTGTGACGTGGTTCTCATTTCGGTTTACTTGGTTGTACTCGGTACTATTTAAGAAGATGGTGACGTTGATAATAATGATGATAAAGATGATGGCGACGGTGATGGTAGCGGTGGTTGTGACAACGATGAGGAAAAGGAACAAGCACATTAAGCTGAATTTTCATGTGGACGGAAACGGGAACAGAAACGGCACCGGAAACGTCAAAAACTCTTCAATTAGTGAAATAGAATGTTTTCATCGCCGTTTCCGTACACATGGAAACACGCTTTCTTTTTATTGCTCGGCGAAGTTTTGACATTTCCTTTGCTGTTTTCGTTTCTGAAAACCCAGCTTTAGATTGACAACAGGGCATATTCCCAGTGTCGGTAAGTTCTTCTAGCCAGGACTTCCCAACAGTTAGTGTGCAGGCTCTGGCTGTGAGAGTCCCTGAGTGCCCTGTGAAACCTTTGTTTTATTTTCGTTTGATGGCTTGGATAACCAGAGAAACACTCTTATATTTACGCAATAAATTGGGGTGACCGAGTCATTGGCTTGCTAACTGTTGTGGTCAGAATTTCATGAAAGAGTTAATAATGTTAAGCTGCTGCTCTAAGTACGTACGGATCCCGAGCGTTCTTGCACCAGGGGCGCGCACGCATACGTACATATCCCTAACCCTGTCCTTATCCTCAACCATCAATCTTGTCGAATCTCTAACCCTAACGCTTACCCTTTCAACAAAAAAAAAAAAAAAACAGGAGGAAAATAGAAAGAAATCTGAAAGAATAATTAATTAATGCTGTAGTAAGGAGCATTTCGGGAGGAGCTCTCCCTTTTTGAGTCACAAAAGGCTTTAAAATACGTATCCCTAACGCAAAAACACATTGTAGACTCTACGCCTGGGCCCATTATAAACCTTCCTTATTTTCTTTTTGGTTGGATAAGCGAAAGAACACAATCATTCATTTCGGTTTGGCGAAAAATTGATTCTAGATTTACAGGTTTAGTGGCCACGAGAATCTGTCACTGTCAAAACGTCACAAAAGAGTTTTGTGATGAGCATCTTGTGGATTCCGAGTTTCTGACCAATGAATCACTTTTTCCGCTTTGGTTGGATAAACGAAAGACCGCACTTTGGCGATAAATGGGTTAACAGTCAGTGGCTTATTGAGCATGATAATTGTTAGCGGTGGTCAAGGAAACAAGGGCTTAGCGCGATCCCCTGACGATAAGCCCCTGCGGTCAGAGAGTTCTGGAAAACGGGGTCAGGTAAACTGCCCATGTGCTTAACTTGCTTGACCGCTGGGTACCGTTTAGGCTGCTCACGCAGTAAATGAAGCCTGCCTCGTGTTAATGAATAATATATTGCGTATTTTGCGGTAATTAACGGCTTTTGGCGGTCGGAAATACGAATTCTACCAGCACGGCGCGAAACTAAACTATTCTACAAGAAATAATGCGGCTGATATGAACTTGCTCCCCACCTGAAACAGATATTTGAAACAGGTTTTTTTTTTCTAATTTCATGGAATATCACGAGGAATTAACGTTATTCAAGTTATCCGGAAACTAAAATCATTGTTCCCTTCTCATATCCAAAACAACAACAAAAGTAAATAGAGAGATGTCAATTTACAAATGAAGTTTTGGCTGCTATATTATAGTGGGCACGTTGGCCCACTGTGTATCATTGCAGACAGCTGCCAGCCGGCGTTCTTAATAAAGAAATATGTGGTACATTTTTAACATGGATGGAACGAGGAACTCGTTTCTCTCAGTAATGACCAAGGCATTTGACCTGTAGTACTAAATGCCACGCGAGGTGAGAGCCTGTTGACCTTTGAGGGTACCGTAAAATAAACTGTTAAAATTAACCTCCTATTATGGCATGTTTCTCTCACTATCTGTTATAATAGAGTTTCGTCCTTGCAGAGATCAAATTTGGCATGTTGTTATAATAGAATTAGGTACTTGGTTGCTAAGGTTGTTGTTCGCCTGCACCTGCAGCCACAAGGTCGACTGGCGACATTTCATTGCCCTTAGAATGACTAGGTTTTATTTCCGCTCCACTGTTTGGCTGAACTGAGTTACACACTACACACTAATTCTAAGGGCCTTCTCCATTGTGTGTCAAAATATCGAACAGATTCGGTGTTAATTTGTAAGTATCACTGAAAAGAAAAAAAATTCTTTGCTCTAAGAGCCATAAGCACATAAAACTTCAATCGCCGATTTCTTAAAAGTTGACCGAAAGGAATTAGAACCGTGCCATTCTAAGAGGTCGATTCGACAAGGAAAATAGATAAGTCAGAATGATAGCAGGTTTTGTTTTGCTAGAGAAGAGATACCGTGCGATTTCTAGTTGCCGACAAGACTTGAAGATTTTCGGTTTGTTGTTACAATTATCTCTGAATAACTGTTGTTGTTGCTGGGGTTTTTTTTCCAAAAGAATAACAGTGGTATAATTCTGGAATAGGTATCTTGGTGAGGGCCACGGTATAAAGAAAAAGAAATGCAGCAGAGGAAGTTTAAGAGGAAATGTCCTCAAATGTGTTAACGCCGTTCATATTAGCTTGATATGTTTTAGAAACGCAACAAATCTTGTGTCGAAACTACAGATAATTTTGCTTTAGAAATAGTGTAGAGGTTTGACTAGAAAGACGTAAAGTTATTATTATCGCAACTACCAGTTCTCGTGGCCTGGAACAAAAAGAAGGACATGTTTGTCTCCGGATACCTTCAATATTTACAGTATATGGTTTAAATAGTGTCACTTAAAGTAATGCCAAATTAATTCTTCTTTCCCGTTTTAAACTCTTGTCTGATGGGGTAATTTGAGCTCTGAAGAACTGCTAGTAGACTGTAGGTATCTTCTGATGAAGTACTGAAGATATCTGCAGAATTCCTGTTCTTCCTAGAGTTCTTTTGAGTGGTCTACGGGGTTCTTCGGAAAGACCAGATCAGGTTTAACCGCAGACATCTGCATGTTTGTGCTCGAGCAGTCGCCGGACGCGAATGCACAGGTGAACAGTGCATTGATTTGAAGACTGACCGCTTGTGTTGTATGACTTTGTTCTACTGGAGCTTGGAATACGATGGAAAGTGAGAATACCTCACGGGAAAACGCTTCATTTTCATATCGGATTTCTCTGATGCGAGCGTGCCTAATTAGGATGAAAGACAGGAAATGCTGGAGCCCCTTCCGCAAATGTCAGAAATCATCTGTGATAGCCCTTACCTCCAGGGGGGAGCTATGGTCCCAGCAACATTATGGAAGGGTGATATTATTGGCTCGTGGAAGTATTCTGCAATCCCTCCCCCCTGCCTGAACGGCTGTATGGTCCGTTAAATCTGCAAGGGGTCTCACCCTGTCAGAAATAATTGAGTGAGAAAAGTGTGAAAGTTTTTGGCGTCCGTGGCGTGCTTTGACCGCGAGTAATTACGGTTTTTACCTACACTGGACACGGTAAAGTTCAGATTCCAAAATTGGCCGTAAATTTGAGCTAAGCTTGGACAGGCATTGGAAACATACCATACATTGAAATTCCAAAAGTGAATAGTAAAGTACGCTGGAATTACTTGGCTTTTCAAAAAATGTATGGAAATGAGCTCCTCGAGACCAAGCCTTATATCAGTATCGAACATGATTGGTAACATACTATATAGTAATATTCCTAAAGTGTATAGTAAAGTACGCTGGAATTACTTGGCTTACCAAAAACTGTGTGGAAATAGGCTCCTCCTACAGACCAAGCACTTTATCAGTATTGGAAATGGTTGGTAACAGTTACTGAGCAAAGAAACCCACTGTGACAAACCTTAAAATATTTTAATATGACATTCTGTTGTGGCTGGCTGGGCAGCCCCGCCCGCTGTTTTAAAGGCTTCTGTACTTTTTTCTGTCTTCTGAAAATGTCTAAGATCATCATTAAGGACGTATTCAATATTGATATGAATTTTCTTTCAAGTGTCAGCAAAATGCACAAAGGTTGAACCAGATAACAGAGTAATACAGAGGATTAAGTACCTGTCCGCAATACTTTAATTGTCTGTTGGTGTCTCGGTAAACCAGAATTCTACTTGCTCATTATTGAGTAGAACGGAAGGGAGAGAGAAGAGGGCATTGTACGAAGTGTCCAAAGCAGAACACAAATCGCATATTAAATGTGAGAGAAAGCTGTGTATACGTGCCACCAGCTTCACTGGTCTCGTGCCAACTCTTCGGTCCGCGTATCAATCAAAACCATCACTCAACATCATTTTCTCAAAAAGCCAGGACTCCAGTAGAAAGTAATAAATATACATTGCAATATTTTATTCCACTGACAAAACTCTTCTCATATCATAAATAATCCAAAACAACCGCTCGACAAACGCGGTTAATGAGAAAGGGGACAACTAAACAATTGTTATAGCGATAACTCACGGGTATTCCCGGATGTACTCCGTACAATAACCAGCGATGCGGGAAACCGCTGAATACTTTCCACTGTTAGTGAGCCTTTCTGCACGCCTCGTTAAAGCCTACAAGGTACTCGTTACTTTGGCCAATCTGTCATCACGATGATGGACAGGGAGTGAGCACCGTGAAAACTTCGGAGTGGCGAAGACAACGATCATAGCTGATTGTAGTACGAGGGTGCTGATAGAATGGGTTGGGTTATGGTAATCCTTCGGAAGTGATCCTAATTCCCTGCCAATGTCATGTCATTTGGACAAAGTGTAATTCATTTGATGTAATGTATTTAAAACAGTGTTTGGTTTCAAAATTACACATTGCTTCAATCAGCTCATAACAAGGTCTTCAGAAATGTCGACGGCAATATAATTATGAATAATGTATTTGACTCTCTTTCCACAGTTTCGTGCATGAAATTCTGTGACTTAGAGGTAGTAGTATACTTTCCTTCCTTTAGACATCTTATAATGGAACTGGCATTCTTGAACCACATTCTGACCTGAAAACTTTTCTGTGGAAGAGAATGACATCTGTGACGCCAAGAGCATGATTTGAGGAGAGGTGAATAACCTGGTCTGATCTAGCAATGAATAGCCACTCGATTCCCCAAAAGGGAGTAACATCTCATTGATTAACCAGTTCTGTAGACGTCCCCAGGATGCTTTATTATCCCTTCCCTTCCCTCCCCCCCCCGAAAAAATAATAATAAAATAAAATTTATAGCCCTACTCGCTGCGGCTACAGGAGTAACACAGTTGTCTCTTGAAGCAGTGGCAGTGGGTGATGGATGACTGGAAACGGTAATGATATCGGCGATAGAATTACAGCTCTGCTGCAGCATATGGAGTCTCATAATTGTGCTTTGACTGATGATAGTCGAAGAAGTGAAGTTCCCTCCCAAAAAAGTTGAGAAACCCGTGCCAGCAAACACCCTGCTCCTGCCCCCCCCCCCCCTCTTCCCACCCCTCGAGAGAAGATACTTCTTCAGAACACATGCTCTGGAAAATGCATCAGCTCAGATCTCTCATTCTGCTGATGACAGGGCACGTTAATTTGTCAAAAGATTTATGCATGGTCAGTCTTTAACGCGTGTTTTGCTTAGTTTCATATCAGTTATCACCGTCTTTAGTGAAGTCCGGTTCTAAAGCGATGGAAACCGGGATTCCGGCCGAATGAGCGGTCTTGTCCACAGCATCCGCTATTTTTACGAAGAATGACGTATAAAAAAAGTAAAACACACTTTGCCTCTGTATACTTGCCCATAGCATCCGTCCCTCTCCGCTCCTCACGGCCATAGAGGCAATGAGAGTTTTTCATACGTCGTTTTCCTTAAAAATAGCGGAGTGGATGCTGTGGACAAGATCACAGCTGTGGACAAGATCCAAGCTGGTGGAACTTGCAAATATTGTATCACCGAAAACTAGACAGTATGCCTCCCTGATCCCAACACTAAGTAATTTTTTTTATTTATTTAAATGATAAACGAAACAGAAATGAGCAGACAGACATTTTCTGTTTCCTCTAAAAAAAATATATAATAAACGTCCACTCTTGGCAACAAATAATACTTCTAACGTCACCATGAATAAAGATGATAAACCTGCGCTATGAAGAATTGATGAGGATGAGGGAAAGAGAATTGGCAACAGAGCATCGGCAGCAAAACTGCCGCCAGCTTTGCAAAAAATAAAAACAAAATTCAACACAGAAAATGATGACGAATGTACAATCTGTGCCAAATCTGATAGGCCTAAAGCTCGTGAACATAACCGCATAAATAATCACACTTTATAAAAATATTTACTCCAGCACCGTAATCCAGCTACTCTCCACTCGCCCACACGCTACAAAATTGGACAAGTTACGTGTGTTTTCTGACAAACAGAACAGAGCAGCAGATCCATTAAATACTCGTTGATATAAGTTAACAGATAAGTTTTGTTAATGTTATTGTTATATTCTACACTTCACGTCTCCACACAGAGCTAAAACAAAAACAAAGCGACAGATCTCAACAAATCTGGCTATCAACACTTAAGTGCACATAAAGATAATGCTTTAATCGCTCTAGATGAGCAATTCAAAGTATGCAGAATGTGGGCGGGGTAATAAAAATGGTCCTGTATCTTATTTACCTGGTGAAGCTCTAGAGTTTTAAAATAAAATATGTTGTAAGCATTTAGATGGAATGCCCCTGGCTCGCGTGTTATACATAGAAACGCCATAATTATAAAGAAAAGAAAAAAAGTGACAGCAGAATTTGTTAGTGTAACTTAATATTACAAGCATGCAATGTTTGTTGCGGTTGTTTTTTTATTTTTAAATTTAAGTTGTATTGTCGGTGTAAAATGTCGAATGCCGAATTTTGCCGGCAAATTTAATACTGAAAACATGACATTCTTTTCTTTAATCTGTCATTCTTCAGAGTTCTGTTCCCTGATTTTGATCACGTGCCGGGGCGAAATCTTTCCCTCTTCTCCCTCCCTCTCCCCCTCATCTTCCACCCCCTCACACCCCCCCCCCAAAAAAACGCCCACCGGCGCTGCACTGTGGCGACGGTGTGCCTACTCCAGTTGTAACTGGGTGTAATGACACAAAGGCAAATTTCCCAAGTGGGATTAAAATAGTATACAAATACAAAATACAAATATATGATGCAAATTTTCAAATCTTGCGTTTGATATGACGGATGTAAAAAATACCCACTTGGAGCTTATTCTTTGTCTTGATTGTGACACTCGTACAATTAAGTTAGGTCAGGTCAAAGACAGCACTTGAATCAGAGAAATGCTCTGATAATTTGTGGCACAGGACTGCCATTAGAGTCCTTCCCTTAATTTTGTCAAGTCAAAATATGGCAAAAAGAAAAAAGTTGTATACAGTAAAGAAATAATTCAGAAACGATACAATAAAACGCAAGAAGAAGGTTCGTTTACAGAAAGCTTGATTTGTCTTCCCTCTTCTGCCGCGTTTTATTTTGTGGTTTCCGTATTATTTCTTTCCCCAGGCTTTGCTTGCCGCATCTTGATTTTGCTGCGACCCCACATATTTTCAGTGGTTTTAAATAATATTTCCTTATTTGTTAAGTATGTCTCACTCATAGATTTACTACAATAACGTTAATGTAATAAATCTATGGTCTCACTAGACCTAGTCTGGTCTTCTGTAATATACCATCTAAGGCATTTGTAACTTTAATATAGAAGTGTCATTTCATATAGAAATTTTTTTTTTCCTAGAAAAGAAGGCAAAATACTGACATCTGCACAACAGCTGCAAAATGTTAGCCGTGGGTCTTCCCCCAAATCGCAACGAAGCATCCT
Source organism: Onchidella celtica (assembly GCA_963931925.1). Classification (NCBI taxonomy): domain Eukaryota; kingdom Metazoa; phylum Mollusca; class Gastropoda; order Systellommatophora; family Onchidiidae; genus Onchidella; species Onchidella celtica. The sequence continues at coordinate 30,614,463 of OZ007573.1, read as the reverse complement.
TGTCTCTACTCCCCGTCCCCGAAACACAAAATCTGGACATAATAATATCATCCCTATTTCTCGGAATATGGCATTAGGGCAGATGTGCTGGCATTGACTTCAAAGCAAATTACACACCATAGGTTTTCAGAACAAGCTGGAAAGGGTCAGGGATTATGATACCGTAGCAGTAACTTCGTGTTTTACGTAACATCGCTGATTATTCCCAATTCTCCCTCGCTACTGCGGTCTTTTTGACACTGGTCCAAATTCCGCGGTCAGATCCCTGGGGATGAGAGAGAGATGATAAACCAAGTGGAAAATATGTCGACCTCGTTTCTTTTATTGCGTGATAGCAGCTTTGATGTTGTGTTATTGTGT
>OZ007573.1:30561603-30609103 GCA_963931925.1 Onchidella celtica | reverse complement strand
ATACTGAAAATACATTACGAGAGTGTCGGAGTCCAGACTAAACCTTGAGGCATCAGTGCAGATGGAGGAGACTCATGTTCATTAACAAAGTCATCCCATGTTTATCACTGCAACTACTGCAACTTGAAAGCTCAGGCGTTAGGTTGCTAAAAGGGTGGATAGTATAAACTGTTGTTAGTCTGCTGTACCGTAGTATGTGGAGGCAATGCCCCTCAGCACCTTTCAGATGCATAGTTTACAATTTAGTGTCTATCCCACCAAGCAGCGGCTTTCGTGAAGGTAATTATCATTGCCCTTGACGACCCTCTGCTGAACTGTGATGTCTTTATCAAAAATCCTAATGTGCATTAATGTGCAATAATCTTGCTGTTTGCAGAAAAAAATCAAGTAATGGCGTGAGTGTTCATGGTCTCAGAGTCCTATTTAAAGTGTACACGATAATTGCAAGTTACACCGTAGAACCCGGCGGCTGGGGAGATAATAATTGATTGACACTGAATAAAATCAAACAGTTGCTATTGTGAAATGGGTCTGGGATTTCCTGCATACTGGGAACTATTCTGGGAATGGGAATGATATGGAACCAGTTGTGGCCCCCAGTATAATTCTACTGTAGTTTCAATTATGTCTTGTTAGAATATACGTTGGACAACATCAAAATGAACACTTTGAACTGACGCTGGTGTTTTAATTCATGTATGATTATACTTAGTCCTGTTCATTTCCGCATAGTCCCAGAACAATAAAGAGTGTGTAGGGCATCTTTGATACCCTTGATACTTGGAGACCTTAATGATAAGTCGGTATGTCTTTGCAGGGACGGGTGAGTGGAAGATGAAGAACATAATGAAAATTTAAAGCCTAGCCTGAGATTGTCTTGCGTTGCTACCAAGTGGACAGTGTTCATTTTCTTTACACAGTGAAGAATCCTTAACGATTAGTCCCATATTCCGTCAGTCAGTAGTTCATTCAAATGAAAGTTATCTGATAGTAGTTACAGAATCATCTCATGTCATACAACGTTTGTATCACAGCATCTCCGTGTAATTTTGCTTTGTTTCTCGCAAGGTGCTCGCCTCTCATGCCAACGGTCCCGGGTTCTAAACCCGGGCAGTGCAGGCATGTTGGAAATTGGATTTTTCTGATATTTTCAAGTCCCTGGTCCTATTGGGGGGGGGGGGGTGGGATCGAGTACCTAGTCTTCTCGGATAAGGACGAAAAAATTCGGAGGGCCTCACGAAGGTGTTATAGCATTTTTCTTTTACTTTTCTATCACAGTTAGAGACGTTCCTTTTCAGAAATGCTAGTATACCGTTTGCTTTGTTACATGTGCTATTAATATGTTGGTTCCATGTAAGTTTTCTGTCCAATGTAACTCATAAATATTTAGTCTCATCTGTTTCACTCAATTTCTCGCCATGTATAAAGTAGTCTGAGGTGATGTTGTGATGTTTATTTGAAATTCTCAGGACTTGGCATTTATTGGGGTGGAATTCCATACGCCAGTCCCTCTCCCATTCTTGTAGGCTGTCCAAATCTTTCTGTAAAATTTCCGTATCTTCTTTTGAGTTTATTGTTCTATAGAGGAGGCTATCATCAGCAAACAGTCGTAATTTAGTGCCTGGAGAGATCTTACTTGGCATATCGTTAATATAAACTAAAAATAGCAAGGGGCCCATTACAGTACCCTGAGGTACTCCCGAGAGAACAGGTGCAGGATTGGATGACTTTCCGTCAACGACTATGTCACAAATCCCAGACTGGGAGATGTAATAGTTTATGACAGGACGACAATCACGAACAAACAAGTTTAACACTTAACAAAACAACCCATCAGACTCACACATTTATTAACCATAATTATACAAATAATAGCGCAATTACATACATTATATTATTGAAATCAACTGCCGTACAACGGCCTTATTCTCACACACCCTCTCCCTCGGATCCACAATCCGGTAGTTACTCCTAAAGGCCCTTCGGCCTCAGCCTCTCCCCTCAGGGTCTTAATAGTACATTAATGATTCACTGGCACCGCAGTCTCTCAACATCACCTTCCTATTGCCATACAACTTATCAGTTCACTTGCCCATCATCATGGCAATAATATAGTATCTCATTCACTCTCATATCTACGTCCCTGTCCGTGGCCCGACTGCCACGACTTTATGTGCCTCTACTGTCCTGCCCCGACAGTCTCACTTCTGGCCTATGTCTGGCCTCCGGCCCTATGCTGGCCTATCACTTGTGCTCATCGAGGTGGCTCTTCGGCCCGTCCCCGACACCTACAAGAATAACATTACATTGGTATAATACCCTACCATTTCTATTCAATCCACCTCTCCTTACAATCCATGAAGCGTACACACACTAGTTCACCTTTCACTCACCACACATCTTACGGTAACACACCTCCATCGGAGTACACCCTACTCACTCGCGCTACAAATCCATGAACTCACTTTCATCTATCGCTCATGGCGCACATTGCTATATCCAATATCAAGGACTTCCACATTCCTCACATATACTTATTCACATCATGGTAATAGACGAATATAATATAATACATCAATCATAATAATCAATCAACGTTCTACATACCAGTCATTACTGGAAAGACTCTTCCACTAGTCTTCTCGACTGCTCCCTTTATGTCCGCCCGATGGGCTCTTATTCACAGGTCCGCTCCCTAGGACCTTCTAACTTGCAGTGATAGTAATACCGCGCTTTCGCCTCCTTCAGACCCCCCCCCCCCACTACTCACAACAGCACGCTTAACTTGCTGTCTACTGTGAGCCCTTCTTACTCTACACCCGCTCTGTAGCAATCCCCTTAATTGCAATCACTCCACTCGTGACATCATCCCCCACCCCAAAAAAATTAATGCAATTAATTTCAAATCGCATCAAGATGACTGTCAACGAGTGAGCGTGAGCAATACCTACACTAAAAAAAAATGACCTAGCAGTTCCCCTAGTATATAAAATACCGAAATCAGGGGAAAATATGGGGATCAATATGGCCTGAAATATGCATATATGTGTCACATCATGAATAGCTAACTAACCACCATACTTAATACAGAATCAAAAACCATTCACCCTATCAACCATTCTTCATATCATATTTATAATGTCAATATTTTAAAGTCGACTCATTCACACAGATCCTGTCAATGTTCCTGTCCTCCGATGTATAAGCTCCTGAAATCTTGCCCTAGGCTCGACTAAGGTAGTCGGCGATATGATTGCTGGTTCCTGGAATTGGTTGAATAACGAAGGTATACGGCTGCAAAGCCAATGCCCATCTAGACAAGCGTGGGCTGGACGAACGATTCTTCGACAAAAATGTCAGTGGCTTGTGGTCTGTCTGGATACAAAATTCTCGTCCCATGAGATAACGTCCTAGTTTCTGGACGGACCAGACAATGGCAAGACACTCACGCTCTATCACAGAATACTTTCTTTCTCTCTGCAATAACTTCCTACTGACATAACATACAGGATGGAGACATTCGTTCTTCTCCTGTAGAAGACAAGCGCCGACACCAGAGTCCGACGCATCCGTTCTGAGGATAAAATTAGATCGAAAATCGGGTAATATCAGAATGAGTGACGATGATAATGCTGTCACCAAATTATCAAATGCTGTCTGACATTCAGACGTCCACTGGACCTTATCGGGTTGTCCCTTCTTAGTAAGGTCAGTAAGAGAAGATGACAAGGAGGAAAAATTTGGAATGAACTTTCTGTAATAATTTAAAATTCCCACTAAGCTTCTGACTTGTTTCTTTGTTTTAGGGATTTGCAATCCTACTAACTTGTCAATTTTTGTTACTTCAGGTCTCTGAACACCTCTACCCACAATATGTCCTAAGAATACTATCTCTGGACATGCCAAATCCATCTTTGCGGGTTTAGCAGTTAACCCAAAATGACGTAATCGTTGAAAAATTACTGTTAGTGTCTGAATATGATCAGACCATGTCGACGTATGGCATGCTATATCATCAAAGAATGACACGACATTAGGTATGTCCTTCAACACCAATCTCATTAATCGTGCAAACGTCGCTGGCGCGTTTACCAACCCAAATGGCATGACCTTAAATTGGAATAATCCAATGGGCGTTTGGAACGCCGTGTATTGTTTAGACTCCTCAGTAAGCGGGATTTCCCAATAACCTTTCGTTAAATCTATCTTGGAAAACCACGTGGACCCGGCCAATGAAGCTATTAATTCCTCCTGAAACGGAATAGGCTCCCTATCGCCTACCGTAATAGTGTTCAATCTTCGAAAATCAATACAGAACCGCACCGATCCATCAAGTTTTTTCACGAGGACGATGGGTGATGAATACGGCGATGTTGATGGTTCTATCACATCTAACTTCAACATTGACTCAACTTCCTTTATGACTCTATCTCTCGAAGAAAAAGGCAACGGATACGGTCTAAGAAATACTGGCTTATCCGAAGTCAACTTTATTTGGTGCTGGATCACCGTAGTGCGACCCGGCAAATCCGTAACAACATCCGGGAATGACGCTAACAGGGTCTCAAGTTCCCTACTCCTTGAACTCGTAAGGTCAGGGTTAATTTTTACGTCCCTGTAACCTTGTGTCGGAATTAACTCCGGCAATTGAATTTGTAACTCTTCCTGCGCCTCGGTGTCGCTTACGTCACAGTCCAACTGGTCTACGACCCCCGTACAAGCAGTAGAGAAGACAGTCTCCTCTGGTCTTGTCTGTGCACACAGATACTGTGGTCTCTCATAAAATCTCTGTAGCATATTAACATGGAAAACCTTACTCGTTCCATCAATGTGGATAGCGTAATCTACCTTTGAAACAACTCGCTCAATAACATAAGGGCCTTTCCATGTCATCAATAACTTATTATGGTCCGTAGGTAACAACAACAGAACCTTGTCTCCTGGCTTAAAAATTCTCAGTTTGGACCCTCTATCTTTATAGTCTTTTGCTCTTTTCGAAGCGATACTAGACGCTTCTTCTGCTATAGTGCGCGCTGCAGATAGTCTTTCTCTTAAATCAACAAGGTACTGAAACACCGAAATCTGCTCATCGTCTCCCGATGATGGCGACGTCATCATGTCCCGAAGAACATCAGTTGGGCCCCTAGGACTACGACCGTACATCATTTCGAACGGCGAGAATCCCGTTGACTCCTGCCGTACCTCTCTGTACGCGAATAACACTGCAGGGATATATCTATCCCAATCTTTAGGGCGATCAGCAGCTACCTTACGCAGCATCGACTTTAACGTCGAGTTCAATCTCTCGCACATGCCATTAGCCTGCGGATGATAAGGGGTGGTAGTGATGGGTTGTATGCTGAATAAGCGGAACAATTCCTTCATCATCTGCGACGTAAATTGCGCGCCCCTATCAGACAGAATTTGCTCTGGTATTCCTACCCTAGCGAAAATTGCAAACAACGCTTCCGCGACTGCCTCCGACGTTATGGTCCGCAGAGGAACCGCCTCTGGCCATCTCGTAGCATTACATATGACCGTTAAGAAAAATCGATTCCCCCTATCGGTCGCTGGGTGAATGGGGCCAACAAGGTCTATCGAGACCTTTTTAAACGGTTCCGAGACCGTGGGGATCTTCTGAAGAGGAGCCTGGGGTGTACGACCCTTATGCGTCGTCTTTTGGCACGCACTGCACGTCTTACAATAGACCTGCACATCTCTGTGGATCGATGGCCAGTAAAAATTTTTAAGAACCCTTTCTTTGGTTCTAGCTATCCCCATATGACCCGCTAATGGGACATCATGTGCCAAGTGCAATACTGTTGCGATCAGCAACGCTGGCACAACGACCTGCTTTAAAATTGAGGACACCGTTACATACTTACGGAACAGAATGCCCGCCTGAACAATAAAGGAGGACGACCCGTTCTTATATCTCCTCGTTTTCTCGGTTCGCGCTTCCCCAAAACATGGGTTTAATGATGGGTCCTCCCTTTGTAATCTCGCCAAGCGCTCTGGCGTGATATCTAGGTTGACCGCTGGCGTCGCCAAAGGTCTAATCTTATCTTTATCAGTTACCCGTCGACGTGTTTCGACCGCGGCGCAAAAGTCAATACCTTTTGATTGCGACCATGCTTGCACGTTCTCATCGGAAGGGGAAACCACCCGTGATACATTCCCAATGATGAGCTGGGCGCCTGGAAAACAACCAACGACTGCTTCGACTTCCCCGCTAAGGAAAGGTGTATCTATCATTATTCTTGCCATGGGTAATTTCTCAATGGCCCCCGAAAATTGGATGCACGGGACAGTCTCACCGGTAAGCTGTGAATCCCGAATGCAATCCCTATGCACTCCCACAACGGTAGATCCTGTATCTCGTAAAACCGAGACCGGTTCGTCCCCAACAAACCCCGGATAAACCCTAAGACCACCTCCTGTATGACATGAATTTATAACGGGGATCTTTCTCCCACAAGGTAAAACACCGGAAGATAATAACTTCTCACAACTGGGACACTTAGAATACTGTCCGCCTCCGTTGTCCGATGTAACACACGCAGCCGCATGATGAAATTTATTTGGGGAACATGGACTGGAGCTACTGTCCACGTTCGCCGCTATCCTACCTGCAGGGCAGTTCACGCTGATGTGATCTGCTCTTCCGCAGTTCCAACACTTCGGGGCCCTACACTCGCGCGAAAAGTGACCCACGCGTCCGCAAGTCCAACACTCCGCTCCCTGTGCTGCCCTAGGCCTGGGTCCCCGTGACCCCTCGCGACCGGAACTAAAGTCCCCATGCCGTCGGTCCTCGGCAAAGGTCACAACTCGTCCCCGGCCATTACCGCGACCTAGCCCTCCTGCTCGGTCAAACTTACCGGATCCATATGCCGGTGATTGGTGATAGCCCCTACGCTGCCCCTGGGCTTGCCCGCTATAGGCACCACGCTGACGCGACCTGTCCCTAAGTCCTGCCGGCGACCCCTCGACAACGGCGACGTACCCAGCATCTTGGACGTACGCCCTGGCGACTGGTTTGGACGGATGCGCCGTACGGTATGCCTCCGCCAACTTAGACGCCTCCTGCACCGTCGCGGGTTCGTTCTCTTTCAGGAAAGCCACCAGATCTTTGTGGCACGACGCGTACAGCTGGTCACGGATCATTAAGTCTTTCAGTTTAGCAAAATCCGTGCCCACGTGCGCCAAGTCTACCCAGTTCGCGAAATACTCCGTTAGTCTCGCGACGAAGGCAGCAAAGTCCTCCCTGGTATCTGCACGTGCTCGCCTAAACTGCTCCCGGAAATATTCCTCGGTACGCGCAAATCGGCGAAGCAGCAAAGCCTTCAGCTTATCGTAATCTTGCACGTCTTCGCGCTGTAGCTCTTTAAAGTAGGTTAACGCTCGCCCCTGCAATAGCGATGCCAGGTACGTGGCCCATAATTCCTTATTTTCCCCCCATTGCAATTGTGCGTTCAGTTTGAACCTGTAAAGGAAGGCGTCTATGTCGTCCTTCCGGTCGTCGAACGTAGGGAGCTTAATCCTAACACCACCTTTATTGTGTACCTGCCGCTCAACTGCTTCTGTTGGCGCATTCTTTTTGATTTCCAACTCCGCGATTCTTATTCGCGCCTCTCTCTCATGCTGCTTATCTTCTAACTCCTTTAACTTAAACTCCCTTTCCTGCTCCTTATCCTGTCTCTCCTGTTGCTGAGCTTCTAACTCCTTTACCTGAGCCTCTTTTTCTCGCTCTCTATCCTTAGCACGCTCATCGCGCAAATCCGCCTGCTGTTCTTTAATCCAGCCGCGTAGCTCCTCTCCCTCCAGGCCAAGTTCCTTACCCAACTTCATTAGTTGTTGGAGTTCCGCCATTTCACAGATTTATGGTTATGGTATCTATTATAAGACGACCAACCTGTCGGTATGATCACTAACGATACGACCAGAGACCTGAGATCACACCAGATATAACAATACCCAGTTGTCTCAAATACAATTCAGAAATTTACCTTTACAGCACAACTAATTCTATATCTATAAAATGTATAGCACTATTAATTATAAAAGAAACTAGAAACGACAAGAATGAAGAAATACAGTAGAAGGACCACAAGTACGTCAAGGACAACGAACCAGACTAGGACAAAGACCTAAAAAAGAAAATATAATGGAAAAAAGAATGCAACCTAACTACGCCGATTACACTACACGGTACGAACAAGAACAGAGTCTGAAAAAAAGGAACGTATCTACAGATAGGGAGAAGAAGGACAAGAGAGACGTCTTCCTAAAACAACGAGGAAGATGGAACGGCACAATCTAAACAAAAATACAGGTCCCTACAGAACTGTTCACTGTGATGAACGAAGTTCCTAGATTAGCCCACCTCCCGAAGAGGACAAACTACGCTCACCACAGCAAACCCGCGCCACCGCCCGTACAACCTATAACGACAACAACAGCAAAAACAGGGAAACAGACAGATGAAAAGACAGCCCTCAATCCAGGGTACAAAATTTTCACTTAACTTTCAATTTTTGAAATTTTGAGTAAAACTCCTCCCTTTAATCGGAGCTCTGGCTGCTCGTCTCCTCAGGCTGCACGCACACACTCTGGAAAGTTTAAATACACATTAATACCTATTCATAGCAATACATGCATCAATACATATTATTATTCATAAACATACATAAATCATATCATCATGAAATTTCCATTCATCCCACGAACAAAGACAACAGCACGAATTCCTAGCACAACAGAAAAACAACTAGATATAACGAATACACAATGTCAAAATGACCACAGGTAAACAGGACGAGCCCCCAGTGTCACAACGGACGAGCCCCCAGTGTCACAAATCCCAGACTGGGAGATGTAATAGTTTATGACAGGACGACAATCACGAACAAACAAGTTTAACACTTAACAAAACAACCCATCAGACTCACACATTTATTAACCATAATTATACAAATAATAGCGCAATTACATACATTATATTATTGAAATCAACTGCCGTACAACGGCCTTATTCTCACACACCCTCTCCCTCGGATCCACAATCCGGTAGTTACTCCTAAAGGCCCTTCGGCCTCAGCCTCTCCCCTCAGGGTCTTAATAGTACATTAATGATTCACTGGCACCGCAGTCTCTCAACATCACCTTCCTATTGCCATACAACTTATCAGTTCACTTGCCCATCATCATGGCAATAATATAGTATCTCATTCACTCTCATATCTACGTCCCTGTCCGTGGCCCGACTGCCACGACTTTATGTGCCTCTACTGTCCTGCCCCGACAGTCTCACTTCTGGCCTATGTCTGGCCTCCGGCCCTATGCTGGCCTATCACTTGTGCTCATCGAGGTGGCTCTTCGGCCCGTCCCCGACACCTACAAGAATAACATTACATTGGTATAATACCCTACCATTTCTATTCAATCCACCTCTCCTTACAATCCATGAAGCGTACACACACTAGTTCACCTTTCACTCACCACACATCTTACGGTAACACACCTCCATCGGAGTACACCCTACTCACTCGCGCTACAAATCCATGAACTCACTTTCATCTATCGCTCATGGCGCACATTGCTATATCCAATATCAAGGACTTCCACATTCCTCACATATACTTATTCACATCATGGTAATAGACGAATATAATATAATACATCAATCATAATAATCAATCAACGTTCTACATACCAGTCTTTACTGGAAAGACTCTTCCACTAGTCTTCTCGACTGCTCCCTTTATGTCCGCCCGATGGGCTCTTATTCACAGGTCCGCTCCCTAGGACCTTCTAACTTGCAGTGATAGTAATACCGCGCTTTCGCCTCCTTCAGACCCCCCCCCCCCCCACTACTCACAACAGCACGCTTAACTTGCTGTCTACTGTGAGCCCTTCTTACTCTACACCCGCTCTGTAGCAATCCCCTTAATTGCACTCACTCCACTCGTGACAGACTACTATTTGTGTTCTGTTTTCTAAAAAAGACTTAATCCACTTCAAAGTACTGTTTCTAACTCCATAATGGTTTAGTTTAGTCAAGAGACTAGCATGGTGCACTTTATCGAAGGCTTTACTGAAATCTAATAAGATGGTATCAGTCTGCCTGTTGTTATTCAAGTTATTAACGAAATCGTTGCAAGTTGTGATCAGCTGGGACTCACACGACCTGTATTTTCTAAAACCATGCTGTACATGTGTTGAAACTGAGTGTCTATCGAGATGCTTCATGATGCTGGTGTGCAAGATATGCTCTAAAAGCTTACAAGATATTGATGTCAGGGAGACTGGTCTATAATTTTCAGGACTAGCCCTATTTCCTTTCTTAAAAATGGGTACAACATTTGCTTTTTTCCAGTCTTCCGGTATTTTTCCTTGTTCAATTGAAGCTCTAAACAACAAAGTGTAAACGGGGCCAATTTCCTTGGCACAAAGTTTCAGTAATTTGGCGGTAATTCCATCAGGCCCTGTAGCTTTATTTTCATTCAGGTTTTCCAAAAGTTTCATTACTCCATTTTCTGTAACAAATATTTCATCCATATCCGGCAGTTTGGCACCACTCAGCTCTCCCGAGTAGACGCCCCCTGGGTCAGAAAAGACCTTACAAAATTGAGTATTTAAAATATTGGCTCTTTTTTGGGCATCTTGCTGTGGGTGTCCTCTCTCATCGTTCAGTGCGGCTACTCTTCTTTATTTTTACTTTTCACATATCTCCATAGTTTTTTGCTGTTATCACTTGTATCACTTATCATCTCATGGACATAATTATTATGAGCTTTCCGGCATTCTTTCTGGGTCAATCTTTTGATTTCTAGATATTTTTTTTTTACTCGTTCGGAGTTACACTGTTTCATTTTTTTGAACCATTTATATTTTTTCCGGACTAATCGTTTCGTTAAAGTATTTATCCAGGGTTGATGAATTTTCGTGGATGACATTTTTGTTGTAACATTTTCCATGATCGTATTCAGATTTAACTTGATACAGTCCCAAAGTTTGTTTACGTCCGTTTTTGAAGAGTGGTATTTCATGAAAAAACTGCCAAAAGTTGCTGCCTCTCTTTTCAGTATATTTTCGTCTGTCTGATTCCATAGGTAAATCTGTCGCCTAATAGGTCTTTTTTTAAAGGGTTTCAGTTCTGAATCGATTTGAACTATCTGTTTGTCTGTCTATCTCCTATTATGTTCTAGTATAAAGTGAATTATTCAGTGGTATTGCTTTATCAGCTCCGTATCCCTCGTTTTATGTAGGGCAGCATTCTATATCGATAAAGATCTCACAAACTCCCTTAAACCGCGGTGGACGTCGTACTCTGAGATTTGACGGCAGAAATCAAAATTTCAACTTCTGGTTGCCGGACGCCACCGGTAGAATCTTCTCCCAAATCCTCTTTTTAAGATTGTATTGCATTTTGTCCTTTTTCCCAACACTTAAATGACCTATGTTATGACAACATACCCTATCAGAAACACTGATAATCATGACCAGCTTTCACCCACACGCCGTCTTTACCATCATCCTATTAGACTATGTTCTTTGTTTGGAGATTGCCCGTTTTATCCAGTATTTTATTGTAGTGACAAAAAACATGAGGGTTAAACAGATAATGAAAGGTTGTCAGGCCTAATGATCGTTTGATCACGGTGTCACTATGGCAACCGCTAACAAAACTCTTCAGTTTCGTGAACGGAAGTACTGAAGACTGAAAAAAATCGAATGCGGAAGCCGTGTCAGCCTCTTTACTCAAACACTACAAGTTCCATTCGTTTAATTGACACAAGTGCTTGGTCTGTCTGTTTGACGAAGAGTGTTGAAGGTTGTTGGCAACTCTTAGATATGTAAAGTTGTGGAACAGTAGCCCAAGACAAATTAAGCTTTTCTGTTTGCCAGATGGAATTAAGGAATCTAGATGTAATTAGGAAATGTCAAGTGTAAGGAGCCTCAAGGTAGCGTTACATATAAGTTGGGAGTTTCAGATGTGATTCAGTGTGAATTTTGTATGTCGATTTTGAATTTCCAAAGTTAAACTTTTAAATGTAGATTGTCTGTCTTTGATGAAATTAGAATTAATTATCTTTGCCGCTTTTCACGACCTCGTTAGCTTTAAGCTTGATAAGCTACGGTATTAACAGAAGATTTGGGGTTTCTTTGATGTTTTAATTTACTTTTCAAATGTCTACGTTCTGTATTATATTTTATGCTAACTCCTCCGAGTATTTTAAATTTGGCTCACTGATTCTGTGGTTCCTCTTTCCGCGTAAGAGCTTAGTTTCTGCATGTTTCTTTCTAGTGAATGAGTGAGTAAAACATTAATTATTAGCGTTTTGCATCCTCTTTAACCCTTTCAATGCTAAAGCAGTACTGTTGTGATTTTCATAGTCCTTGTTACTTTTGAATTAAATTATTTCGGTTATTCCAAAAGGTGAATGGGAAACTTAAATGCAAAATTTATGAATCGTTTAAAAATTCGTAATTGTATTTAGGCAAATTCATACCAGACATACAAAAGCTCGTGCATGACAATACGTGTTGGCATAGATGGGGTTAAAGTGGTGATGTACGTGCAGCAAATCCCAGTGTGTAGGTGTGTTTCAATAATTAACCTTCCACTTGACTTTGAAAACTTGTATTTCGGCCATACATAAAAACATCATTATCCTCAGTAAACCCAATTCCCCTTTCTGATAAACGAGACGTCATTAGTGAACAAAAGCGCTCTCCACCACCTACAAAATTCGACACGTCATTCATCAAGAACGGGCAATCACTGTGTTATCATCTATTGCACTTGCCTCAAGCACTGAAAAGATAAAATTGGCTGAAATTAAAATTAACTCTGAGAGGGAGAGAGAGAGAGGAGAGAGAGAGAGGGGTGGGGAGGGAGGGAAGGAGGGAGAGAGAGAGAGAGAGAGCGAGCTTCATTTGGCTATGGAACAATTTTTTTAGTCAGTGATTTGAAACAATGATCTTTGGGGATATTAAAGTTTGATTTTGGACATAGTTGTGGGATGGCGTGGAGTTGGGAGATGCAATTTATACACTTGGAACTGTAGAAACAGGTGAATTCTCATTACGCAACCAAAAAAAAAAATAAATGCAAGCAAACAGATGAGCACTTAGATAAAATTTTATTTATTACTAGCTGAGGTTCCCGGCATTATCCGGGATAAACCTATGAACCCACCATTCTCTCTCTCCCTCTCTTTTTCTTTGTGGTCTAGAAAGCTTCCCATATTCTACAGCCTTACTACAGATTTCATGCGCACAAGAGCACTACGCACTCATTTCTGGTAGGGAAATTGCCGGCACCGAACTGAACGCGTATTAATACATCGTTCTGGTGCGGTGGGCTTACTACAGGGAGCCAAAACAAAGATCATTGTATTTTACATTTTTACAACTTTTTATTTAAAAGTACCTGAAACTTGAATCAACACAGTCGGTCGATACAAAAGCGATTGGGCTGCATTAGTTGACACTTTGGAAAATTAACTTTATCATTGTTGAAACTGTCATTTAGGCTGTAGAGCCGAGCAAAAAAAGGGGCGAAATTGCACCACAGTAAATTACTCCCGCCACTATTTTTTTTTATAATAAGATGTATAGCTCAGCAAACGTTTGTTGCAGTACATACAACCTTTTCTTTTTGCCCAATTTTGACTTTGCTTATAGCCCTACTGCGACCCCACAGTTTTTCTGTGGTTTTTATGATATTTAATGAGGAAACTGGCTTACCTCTTGATTTTCTATATGTGTGTGTGAGTTTGTGTGTGTGTGATTTTATGGGAAATGGCGTGGGGGGGGGGGGATCCTTCTCTCTTTTGTCATTTCCTTTCGCTTGAATTTCATTTCCACCACCGTTATTATCATTCAGTGCCTTAGGTAGACAACGGGAAGAACTTCAAGGAAGGAAAAATTCCCCGTTAAAGCATAATCGACCCGAGCACCCACGCACCGACACGCGTGCCCAGGCTCAGAAAATTTTGGCACCAGACAATACGCAGACAATGCCTGGCCTGTCTTCAGTAACCCTGGGCTACTCACTCTCCCTCAAGGTCGCATGCAAGCCACCGCTTGGCCTGGAAGATGCTGCCTTCATAATACAAATAATACACGCTGCGGGAGGAGATACTAAGTCTTGTATAGACTTGGTGTGAGTACTCTGGGCCTACAGGTGTCAGACTGGCTTCAGTGAGCAATGCGCCAACAAAAAAAAATTGTACCCGTGGATATGAGACTGGTCTGTTTAAACTTTTGTAGGAAACTGAATCAGATGGACCCTTGAATTTATCAGTGGAATAAAGGTCAGATTCCCAGCAGATGTGTTATTTCTCTTAGCTTATTATATTAATCACAGGAACAAAAATCAAACCCAATTTTCTCAGAAACAATTACACCCCTCTCCGCACAAGGTCGCTGCTATTATTCCAGAGCTAAATTAAAGTGAGAGTTCTTGACACCAATCCGGTGCATTGCTGTTTTAAGAATAATGGACAAGTTAAATCTATCATCCCAGTACATCGGAACCGGACGAACCTTATATTTCCATTTACCATTACACTTACTATATATGTCGGGATTCTGGGAAATATTGCTGATATTTTAACGGGACTCTTTAAACCTTCGACCATGCGTCAAGTAAAGAAAAAAGTTTACATAGAATTGGGAAGATGTCAAAAACGATCTCTGCTTTGTTTTTGACATCTGTTAGGGTCAGAGCCGGTTTGCATGATACCAGAATTACATCATGTTTCCACTCCGTGGCCCAGATACGTGGATCCAGGGTAGTCAACTGAATATTAGGTCAAAAGATTTACGTATTGCATAAACATGTATAGCCATGTCCAAAAGTAAATATATGTATTGTGTGAACTTGCCAGTATGTCTGACAACCCGTTCGGTACAAACTTGGGCTTATTTCCAGACTGTTACATTTAATAGTCATTTCTCTTGGCTTTTTAAGCTTTTTCGGGGTCAAACTGGGATATTACAATTACCATCACATCTTGCTCGCGACTACTGTCATCATCGTTAATAAATCTGAAAGTTTAGTAGAGGGCATTCCCCTTCATTCCCGCTTCATAGTCCGAATTCATAAAGGGACAGACTTACTGTACTCGCACATGGGGGCTTTGATATAATTATGGCACGAGTTAATGTGGGGCTGGTTTTGTAATCTACATGCAATTTGTTTTTCACATTTTGCCTTGGCTTCTGTCTCGCTCATCCATTATTGCGTGTGTTGTTTTGTCGTTCATTATTGCATTCTTCCAACTGCTTGCCTTCACATCAAGTGCTGAGATGAGCATTTTGCTGCACATAGCAACAGAGTATTTATTGTTGACGCGCACGACGATAATTAGTCACAGACAAAGTTCGCCTTAACAGCAGAAAGATCCCATTGTGCTGTTGCCTCCACTAAAAATAACAGCCTTTGAAGAAACAAAAACAGATGTGAGAGACCTTGGGGCCAGGGCGATAAAACAGGAACATATTATTTTCATGACGTAAACACACATTAATTTGTCTCTTTCATTTTGACTAATTCAATTGTTTGAAGCGAGGCAGAACTTGACATTCTCAGTGACTTGCTTTACCAGACAAACGAGTTTAGAAGGACTGACAGTGTTCTTGCAGCTGTGAGGAGTTAAAGTAACTTACCGTGAAGTGAAGGAGTTGTTTTCACGAGCTGACAGATACCACTCCCGTAACGACGGATCAAGGCCATATTTGGCACATATTTGCAATGCGATCTTAATTGCTCATGGTGATAAGATACTATTTATACAATGCTCTCTTTGGCATGCACAATTACTGTATTGTTTCTATGTAAATCTGGTCAAATTTCTCTCATGGCAGCCTCCTGTGGTTGCCTGGAAAGTTGAGGGGAAACATCTGCACTTTAGATCAAAATTGCAGTTAGAAAAAGGAAAACATTGTGTTAGAAAACTGTGTTTACATTCATTCTTTTCGCAAAAGAGAAATGTTCATAAAGCTCTTAAACTCTCTAATGTAACATGCAAAATGGGTGCCAGTGGTGAAATAATTGCAAAAATATAATTAATTCTTAATTACGAACAATAAATTGATTAGTTAGAAGATGTTCTAGAAACAGAGCATTGCGCAGGTGGTGGGTGCCATGTTTCAAATACGATTAGCCATTAGCCACCTGTAACAGGGTGACAGACCGGCAAAGTATAACTAGCATGGGAAGATAGTTAATGGCGGGGAGACAGAGTTATTGTAGGCCAGAGGGGGAAAGTAGCCGATGCAACGGAAGGCGTTTTGACAGTAGGAAGGGTAGTGTTTACTTGACCGCCGTACTTGACGATCAGATCACCTGGGAATTGCTTGGGGGTTAGAGATGCTTCAATAGTATTTGACGTGGAGTCGACGGGGGTGGCTATTAGGATAACTAATGTACACTCGGTGAGCGTCTTGGGACGCTACCCGACTGGGTATAAATCCCCGAACGCTCCTTCCAACTTCAGACCGCTGAGAGCACTCACCAGCTTCGTGCCGAAGAGGAGACCACAACTGCAACTATAACTTTGTACTAGTCTTGTGAGTGGGGAAGGTCAGGGAACCCGCAAACATCCTTTGTCAGAGCGTGGTATCTTTGGTATCTTGTCGGCATTTGAGCTGTTGCTGAGTGGTAAGTTAATTGTACGATGTATGTGTATTTTACTTAGTGTTCATGATTGTAGAACCTAAATCTAGTGGGTTTACTTTGGTATAACTACTGCCTCTGAGAGAGTCACGGAAACGCCGTTACATATGTGTTACGAAACCTTATAGGATGGGGTCTGTTAGAGAGAGCGTTATTCCTTGTGGGGAACGTGTAAATATCATTAAAACTGTATTGATCGTTTATTCTATTCCCTATATGGGAGCCTATGGGGTATGGGAGCTGCAGCCCGACTTATAACAGTGTCAGCGGTTAAAAGTATTAATGATGAATATCCGTCATGGAGTAAGTATGGAAGTCATGTCTTCCAGCAGTAGATTAGGACGTTGCGATTGTTTTTCTACAGAGGAGGAAGAACAACACCTTCTTGGCTTCTCAACTTCATGTACTTTGATTAACGACATCGTGGCTTCTTGGCTTCCCGACCTATTGGTACCTGCCGATACCTGTTGATCTAACTGCGCAGTCAAGCCAGAGTAGAGAGGAAGAACCAGTGCCCAGATAGCGCCATACACCCCTAAAGGAGAGGTTTCCTTAAGCTGAATGTACCCGTGTGTTTTATAAAATGTGCTAGAAATTGAATATTACGAAGCCTTTTAATTATCATGTACTGATTTGCATCAATTTCATTCCATCGAAATTCACATGAAATTGTATGACCTATGTTCCTATTATTATTGAATGAATTAATAATTATTGTATATATATAAGCAATACAGATATCGTTTGTTATAACTTATAGAAGAGAGATAGTCGATTATTTAGTGTGTTTGTGCCGTGCCCATCACGGCTGGTGTCAGAAGAAAGTTAGTGAGAGAAAGTGGAAACATCACACCACCACAAGTTTAACTCGTTATATTAGTCTTTGAAGTTCCGAGATCGGAGACGCTGGCTGGTTGTTATGTTGAAGTATTTCGTTCCAGAAGATGGCAACATTGTCCGTCGTACATCATAACACTTTGCTCCTGCAAGAGAACCCAGTTCTCCATGCTGTTTCGAACAGCTTAACATATTTTTCTACCGACATTCTCCATCCAACTACCGTGTCATATTTTTTTTTGTCCTTGTTATCTTTTTAAGAGATGATAACAGGTGGTAAAAATCTAGAAGGAGAAGACGAAGAGAACAAAAGAAGAAAGTGTTGCTAACTAAGCAATAAATTCTGAAGGTGTGCAGATTGCATCAAATTCATACAGGGTACAGAAAAAAGAAAACAGTAATTAAAAAAGTGGAAACATGTTTTTCAGTGTCAGAACATCATGACCATGTTTTCTGCCTGGAAAAAGAAAATTTGCACTGACATCAATAACTTGCCGTTATTAAATTTATTTATTTTTCTCAGAGAGGCATTTATTTCCTGGCACCACTTTCTTGTAGTTCCCTTGTTATTTTCTTTCTGTCAGTGAAGCTCCTCTGAAAACCGGATCGATACGGCGTGTCTTCTGTGGAGGCGATAAAAAGCATAAACCTTATAATCTCTCAAAGTTATTTTCCCCGGTTCCGTTGCCAAAGTAATTATCCTGGCATATTTACCTCTTAGGGGGGATCCAAAGAGGAAAAAAAGAAAAACGCTTTTACCTTGACATAACCTTTGCCATGCTGAAGAGCGCAAAGGACATACTTGCCATAGTGGAGACCGTAGAGGACGCTTTTGAAACATACCAGAAATTGTGGACGTGCTATAAAATCTCCCAATTCTCTACCAACAAAGGAATTAGACAGAGATTTAATTTCTGATGACATCAAAGCCTAAACATGCGCAGGACAAGCTTTGGCCAAAATCCAAGCGACGTCTTTCAAATAATAAGTAAGTAAAGTCTTTCTGAACTGTTTTCTTTGAAGTTTAGTACAGAGCCACTACATGCCCTTTGTAACGGTGCTCGAACTAACCATTTCAGACAGAAACCTACATGGTTTGGATACACATTTTTCCAATCAAACTCGGACCGGTTTGTGATACCCAACACTCCCACAGGCAGAGATTCAAGCACTAAGATTTAGCAGCGGGTTGAGGTGGAAATGGATTAGTCGTGTATTGGTGCAGCGTGAGTTAATTTTAGTGCGTCGCCTGGCGTGATCAATCAGCCGATTGCATAAAAACCCAGGAACTGAAATAATCGAATAGTCAATCCGGGAGTAACTTTATCTAAAAGTGCCATGATGGTACTTTGGCACCCATGGTTTAAATCAGAGGCGTATTTGAAGAGCACGCACAAATGAACCATGATCTTACTTAAAGGAAACAGGACAATGGTCACTGCCTGAGCGTAACGGGAATATGATCAATCTGTAGTGATTTTTATTGATTTTTTCACACATTTCATTTATTGAACAGTATTGTGTGCATTCTGTTTTAGCTACTCTGTTCATCGTGTTAAGGTTCAGCTGTACAGTTATAATGCTGAGTAAAGTTTACAAATATGGAGGGGAAATGTTTCCATGCAGGCTTTGAGAGCCGCTAGTTCTTCCTCATAGTAACCATTTCTTAACACAAGGACTGAAAGATTCAATCTGATACTAAGTAAATAATGCAACATACTGTGTGTTGTTGCTTATCACTGTAGATCTTGGGGAAAAGGTTCATAATCTGATTCGATAGCGTTTGGCTTTCTCTGGGAGTAGGCGTACCTATGTACCTTGAAGTGCTAAAGGTGCGGAAAAGTTACGTGCAAGAAAGATGGTAGATAAGTAATGCGAAGGGCGTTTTTACATAATCAGTCAGTGCGCATTTTAACGTGTACGAATCTTGTAATCTAGCGAAATACAGATTCACTGGGTATTTATTTTGCAGGCACTTATCAAGGATTTGAAGAGGCAGCATTTCATTGCCTTCTTATGTAGTCTTTTGGCAGGTCCACACTGTCACGAGTGGAGTGAGCGATAGTTAATAATTACGGGGGGAAAGGAGGAGAGTAAAATTAACGCACGGAGACAGGGAAGAAAAGTCGTGCATGTCATGAGTGGGGGGTCTGAAGGAGGCGAAAGCGCTGTATAACTATCACTGCAAGTTAGAAGGTCCTAGGGAGCGGATCTGTGAATAATAGCCCATCGGGCAGACATAAAGGGAGCAGTCGAGAAGACTAGGAGAAAGTCTTTCCAGTTATGACTGGTATGTAGAATGTTGATTGATTATTATGATTGATGTATTATATTATATTCGTCTATTACCATGATGTGAATAAGTATATGTGAGGAATGTGGAAGTCCTTGATATTGGATATAGCAATGTGCGCCATGAGCGATAGATGAAAGTGAGTTCATGGATTTGTAGCGCGAGTGAGTAGTGTGTACTCCGATGGAGGTGTGTTACCGTAAGATGTGTGGTGAGTGAAAGGTGAACTAGTGTGTGTACGCTTCATGGGTTGTAAGGAGAGGTGGAGTGAATAGAAATGGTAGGGTATTATACCAATGTAATATTATTCTTGTAGGTGTCGGGGACGGGCCGCAGAGCCACCTCGATGAGCACAGGGGATAGGCCAGCATAGGGCCGGAGGCCACACATAGGCCAGAAGTGAGGCTGTCAGTGCAGGACAGTAGAGGCACATAAAGTCGTGGCAGTCAGGTCACGGACAGGGACGTAGATATGAGAGTGAATGAGATACTATATTGTTGCCATGTTGATAGGCTAGTGAACTGATATTATGTTGTTGCCATGTTGATGGCTATGGAAATAATAATGTGTTATTGCCCTGCTGAGGTGCTAGGGGAGTGCTAAGGTGTATGACAATAGGAAGGTGATATTGAGAGACTGCGGTGCCAGTGAATCATTAATGTACTATTAAGACCCTGAGGGGAGAGGCTGAGGCCGAAGTGCCTTTAGGAGTAACTACCGGATTGTGGATCCGAGGGAGCGTGTGTGTGAGAATAAGGCCGTTGTACGGCAGTCATTTCAATAATATAATATATGTAATTGCGCTATTATATGTATAATTATGTTTAATAAATGTGTGAGTCTGATGGATTGTTCTGTTAAGTGTTAACTTGTTTGTTCGTGATTGTTGTCCTGTCATAACTTATTACATCTCCCAGTCTGGGATTTGTGACACACACGATTTTGAATTTTGTTTGATTTCACAGCCAGTAGATTGAAAATACTAGATGGAATGCTGAGTTGTTTGAGTTGTAAATCGTGAATTGAGAGGTTTGTAAGCCAGAAATAAATTTGGAAAAAAGAAAGAAAAAAAAAAAGAAATGACAAAAGTCAATAAAAGGTATGAGAATTAATTAATTAATTAATTATTTAATTAATTTATTTATTAACTAGCTGATTGTTATGACATCTACCTAGGTGGCAAACTGGTGCATGCCACCAAAATTCACCAGCTCTTTCTTCCTTCCGTTAACCCATTCATATCCTTATATCTCTTATCTCTTCATTCCAATCATGTCTTTAAAGTCATTTTTGTATGTCTGCCAGCATTCTTATCCAACCACTTACTCACTGAAAACCTTGTACCTGCTTGACATTGGTATTTCTACCCGTCATGTCTCTTTGTATTATTGTTACTTCAAACAGAACCTCATAACCTTTCCACCAAAAAAACAAAAATGCTCTTTTTTCCCCCAACGAATCCAGCCAAAGATCTCTTGGTTTCTCGGTAGTGTTCTCTCTATACCACCTTTTAATTGCACTACAATCTGACATTTTCATTTAAACGAAAACCACAGTTCCCGCCTATGGCACCTCTATTGCTCGAGTGTCATTCTCTTGTTTGTTTTCCAAAGAAGAAAAAAGGTGAATCGATGCAGCGGTGTTCGTGGAAAAAGTTGGCATCTTGTTCTTTGCTTTGGGTATCTCGATTTCAATTGCGAAAATGCTAATTAAGCCAGAATAAACCTGTTATTGCTTTTTTGCACAAATTCTGCCTTGGTGCACCAGACATTAACACCTTCCAGGCTGGGTGGTTGAGACATTCGAGGCCCCTGGCAATACAACAATAGGGATAAGCAGATCGATTCTGATGGAGATATATAACCAAACAGAATGGCAGCCATAATCCTCGCGAAGTTTGGATAACGGAGCGGGGTTTGGTTATAATGTTGTCTCAGTGGTTCTTAACCTTTCAAAATCAGTTCCCCTTTTACATTCATATCTCATGGCGTTTTGCCCCTACAGCATGCAATGCGGCCAATTTATTTTTTAAAATCTATATTAATGGAATTCTTAGAATTCTGACAGAACATCATTTGGCTAGTTCGGTTCTGTAGACCCAGAAACGCCTATAGGCAATCCGTATCAGTTCAATAAAGCAATTGAAATTTGATTTGACTTTGTAGAAAGTATTATATAATATAATGTGGAATAAGAAAAGAAAAGCGACTGTGCACTTCCTTAATGCAATGTAGTGTGCATCATTTAAAAACATTTCCCACTTGACATCCCAGATTTTTTTCCCGATTTAAGAAACCGGTGGATTATCTTGTGTACAGGGGACAATTTGATTGAGTCTTTTTTTTTTTTTCATAAATATCTCCTGTGCCATGGGTTTCAAATATCAGCCGTGAAGAAAACTAATTTATTGGCAGTATGCATGTATTCTCTGTCAGTCGTCTGGCGATGTGACATGTTTTCTTAGGACCTTTGGCTAAAAATAAACGATCACCTGTACAAATAATTGTTCGACTGAATTCATCGTAGAAGTTTTCTTTGGCAAATTCATCCCCCAAAACCTCTCAGGTAGTGCTGTGCACATTGTGCTGAGCAATCACGGGGAAATGATGCCTTCCTGCTGGGTTTTTGTGTGGATCTTAGAATGTTAGCAATTGTCTTAGTGCCAGGTACAAATTGCGGACTATTCGGCGCTGGACGGATCGGAAATTTGTATCAACATTGTTCCTGCACAGTATTTGAGGTTACATAGCAATCAGCGTCCGACCTTGTGGGAGGGTCTAAATTTAGGCTTTATCTGCACGTTACTGTCTCTCTGTTCAATGATAGACATTCAAGTTTTTGGTTAAGCAGACATTAAATTTTAGCAGTCAGTGTACTGAATGTCAAACTCTATGGTGCTGTGCCAGAACTGCAGGAAACCGTAGATTTTCTTGAAAGAATAAATCTGCAGATTTAGATTGGTGAACGAAAGAAGAAGAAGAAGAAGCAGTCAATGTACGAATTCATGGGAGGCTCTTTACTTGACCTATTTCTGTGCCTTGTTATGGCTGAATCATTAACATTTCAGGAACTGAAAGCTGCAGAAAACATTGAATTGTTCCTATCGTCTTTAAAACACTTGTAATTGGCTTTTCAGGGCTCTTCAGTTTTCTGTCTGTAAAAAAAAAAAAAAATGAAGATCTAACATGAAAACTAAACCTTTGGAATTTCATTTGCTGGCACTTCTTTCAGGACCTTTTGTTTTACGGTCTGCAATGATCAACTTGAAAGCTTAACCTAGCCAAGATAGCCCGTGTTATTTTGTTGCTACTACTTAATGGATATTCATAAATGACAAAACTGAAGTAGAGTCTGCTTCTTGTGAGGAATATTTTTGGAAGTGGGGTTTGCAGAATAGGAAATTGAAAATAACCCATAAGTGAGAAGAAAAAAAAAGGACCAAGGTGTAGCCAAAATAGCATTTAAATTGCCAACATACGGCCAATTTCCGACAGCGTTTTCCTGGCCATATCGCCAACTGATTAAACCAGATTACTAGCCCTGACCATAACCCTAAAGCTTTCAAAAAATGAAAAGTAAACAGAGTACAAACAAAATCCAATCAGGTTGCACGATGCAAATAGTCGGTCCGGAAATTAAAAGAAAAAATATGAAAGCAAAAATGGAGTTCATTTAATTAAATTTCCTCAGTGCCTGGTTTAATTTTCATTTCCCTTAATTCTTCTTTATTTTGGAAGAAGAGGACATGGACATGATTGTATCATAGCGTGGAAAGAAATTTTCGTTGTTCTCTGGAGGCTACTCTAATGTTGTCATCACGTGTGACGCGTGAGCTCCAGGATACTTCATCCCAGAGATCCCCCTCTCTAGAGCACAGGTGATAGGATCCTTAAATATTGACAGTGGTCCGACAGGGATTCGAGTTGTGGCTTAAGGCCGGAGGCGTGGGGTTGGGGGGAGGGTGGGGGTGGGGGTACTCAGTTTCGGTACAGTCATACAACTTCTTAGAAGGTGTCATTACAGAAATCTCTCTCTCTCTCTCTCTCTCTCTCTCTCTCTCTCTCTCTCTCTCTCTCTCTCTCTCTCAACAGATTACACGCAGTCGGTTTCACTGGAAAGGGGTTATGGGCGGAAGGAAGGGACCCCAGCGACTGCCATTTGTGTGCTAGTGAAACGTGTCTCATTAGTCACTATTTGCTTGAGAAAATCACTCGTAAACAGTAGTCTTTACATACGCTGGTGTGGTGAAGGATGGAAAGGGACTGGGGCTTCTCTGGGAAACAAATATTAGTAATGTAAAACTACAATTCATCTTGTCATTCGACTTACCATAAAAGCATTGGTGCTGGACGGCATTAAAGATTCAGTGTTTACCTTGTTTTTTATATTATAATATATTGCCTAGCAACCAGCTCTTCTGTTATGCAAGAAATATGATTATTTTTATTGTATCATTTCATAATCTACCGGGGAAGCCATGGTGTACTTTTCATTGTTTGAGATTATGGACTCGGTAGATAGACGAGACATTACAGACAGACAAAATGACGGATAGATAGATAGATAGATAGATAGATAGATAGATAGATAGATAGATAGATAGATAGATAGATAGATAGATAGATAGATAGATAGATAGATAGATAGATAGATAGATAGATAGATAGATAGATAGATAGAGAGAGAGAGAGAGATAGATTGATTGATGTTCGAAGAGACGGTCGGACGGATGGATAGATGGATGGATTGCACAGGTGTGGCTGTCTGCTGGCTGGATGGATAGAATAGATTAGAATAGGACAGGATAGGGCGGGC
The DNA here is from genome assembly GCA_963931925.1 of Onchidella celtica. Classification (NCBI taxonomy): domain Eukaryota; kingdom Metazoa; phylum Mollusca; class Gastropoda; order Systellommatophora; family Onchidiidae; genus Onchidella; species Onchidella celtica. The sequence continues at coordinate 30,584,471 of OZ007573.1, read as the reverse complement.
AGATGGATGACTCTCCCACAGAAGTTTTTGACTCAAACGATAGCAGAGCAATGAACTTCACTTTTTTTCATTACATCTCCCTATCTCCTTATCAAGGACACCGGAAGACCAGTCGGTTAATAAATTGACCATTGAGCCACATGGGGTTTCCAGGCTTGCTCTCTCTACCCTCAAATAGCGTTTCTTATTTATTAGTTGTAACTGTCAAATTAGCCCGGGAGGGAGGTGGGGAGATTCTTTCAAAGACCTCAAAGACGAGAATACAAGGATTAGGTTTGAACAGGAAGCTAGAATTTCTGTCAACAGTTCTTATTATTTGTATCTTCAAGCTGTAACTGTGTTGTCTATATTTTCCAAATCCTTTTGAAATGAAACCTGTTTACGCATTGGATTTGGAGATATTTGAATCGTTTATTTTGCCCATGTTGCAGGTAGGATTACATTTATTTGGAATAAGCACACAAGAATATGTCTGTGTAGTTCTACATCTGTGATTTTATTTAATTAGACTTTAACCCCCCCCCCCCCTTCCCTTTTTTTTTCTTGCCTCAAGTGAGTTATTTCAAACGCCATAGAGCTAGATAATTTTCCAATCAAGTTGTTCCCTGCTGTTCAACCTTGAAAATTATTGTGGAATTCCATTTGTTTTTAAATAAACCGTATTCCATAAACAGTAGAATTAACAGGAAACAGGCTGAATTTCTGTATGGAGGATTCTGTACGTAGTCTTGGCTTAGGATTGTGCTTTCGAAAATACAGCACAGGAGTTTTTTCTTTATACCGTACTTAGTTTTATGTTGAAAGCATAAATATACACTACTGAACGGTTGGAAGTTACCTGGAAGCGACCACGGTGTTATTCTCTGTGTCAGGTTTTATCTCCTTCTATCAGAACTGTACTTCGTGTATGTGTGGCGTTTAATGTCAGACACTTAAACTAAATATTCACCTTATTAAAGATGCAGTGGTTATTAAATGACATCCAGTTGCACTTTCGTAGTTGTATTAATTTCTTTTCCACTTCTACGTTATACGAATACGCTGAATTGGGTAATTTCCAATCAGCAGTTTCCGACGCTGCGCATCCTTGAAGGTTATTATGAAATTATGGTTGTTTTTAAACAAGTGGATGCAATAAACAGCAGAATTTGCAGGAAACAGACCGAATTTGTCTATGGAGGAGCCTTTCTTTTATCAATGCTATTCTTTGTTTTCTTTATATAGCCTCCTGTGTGTTTTTTCTATCTATCTATCTATCTATCTATCTATCTATCTATCTATCTATCTGTCTATCTATCTATCTATCTATCTATCTATCTATCTATCTATCTATCTATCTATCTATCTATCTATCTATCTATCTATATCTGTCCACCTATCTAGCTAGCTAGCTAGCTGTCTGTCTCACTATCTATCCATCCATCCATCCATCCATCCATCCATCCATCCATCCATCCATCCATCCATCTCATCTCATCTATCTATCTATCTATCTATCTATCTATCTATCTATCTATCTATCTATCTATCTATCTATCTATCTATCTATCTAGCTGTCTGTCTGTCTGTCTGTCTGTCTGTCTGTCTGTCTGTCTGTCTGTCTGTCTGTCTGTCTATCTATCTATCTATCTATCTATCTATCTATCTATCTATCTATCTATCTCTGTATCTATCTATCTATCTATCTATCTATCTATCTATCTATCTATCTATCTATCTATCTATCTATCTATCTATCTATCTAACTATCTATCTATCTATCTGTCTGATTGTCTGCCTGCCTACCGATTGTCTGTATGTCTGTCTACAAAAAGAACCTCTTGAGAAAGCAAAACTACAGTAGGAAGACAGCCCACTCCAAACAAGTGTTTGGCTGGCATTTGAAACGAAGCTGCAGTCTGTGAGGAGTTGAGAGACATACGAGCATATTTTCAGGAATTTGTTTTTGAAAATTGTGAACATTTGCTACGAAGCAATAGGCAATACGAAAACTAAAATATACGAAACCGCGAACGATGTTTATACCGTCAAAAAATTTAATTTAAAATTATTTTTTCTTTTTTTAAAGTGTGTTTGTGTGTGTGAAACGAAAGGATAGAAAAAACATAATAATAAATCAACACCGAAAGAAAAAGGAAATTTGTTTTGTTTTGGCATTTTCTGAGGGGGGGGGGGGGGTGAGACACCTATGAAATTTATAAAGTGCATGCTAACAGCTTTAAACAACGATGACCAGGTAATTGTGTGTATGTGTCTGCATGTGTTTGTATGTGTGTAAAATCGGTGTGTCTTACAGGACGCCAGGGCATAAAAGGCACGCGAATGTGAAACACACACAGACGAAAACAAAAAAGAAAAAACTCGATGGCTCTAGAACGATGGATAAGGAGATATTGATGCAGATTGCTGGAAGGGAATCAGACAGTCATGATAACGCTCAGGAAATGGAGCAAATGAGTTGAAAAGGAATTCGATGTCTGTCAAAGAGGAGCACAGACAGGCATGCAGACCAAAAAGGCGCATTGGCAGATGTAAAGGCAACAGGCAGGTTTGTTGACGGTTAGACAGGTGTGACGGGCATGATAGACAGACAGATATACAGAGGGGTGGATGGATGGATAGATCGGAAAATGGATGGATGGTGAATGGATGGGGCGGGCGAACAAGCAGTCAGATAGACGTGCAGAGGCACGGGTGGATGGAGAGGGGATAGAGTGACTGGCAGACGGACGGATGAGTGGATGGAAGGGGTGGATCCATCTGGATAATAGCATCTGTTCACCAGCATTCCGCTGTATTTAACTGACAACCCAGACGTGTTCATGTGTCACATTCTGTTTTTAAATGCAGTCTTAGAATGTTCTAGAAAATACCAGCAGCGTTCCATAGGGCGAAAACCTTAATGACTAAACTACTGTGGGTTGGATATCATTCTGTCCCCCTTTGTTGACAAAGGCGGCTGGCCTATATTTCATGACAAATTAATTGAGGCCCTGACATTCAGGGGCAGTAATCACCAGGGCAGATAACTACATCGGTCATTATGGGTTAATTTTCTAGAATAGTTGACTTTTACCTCTTAACTCTTCATCACATTTTTTTCCCATGTGTCGGTTATTTTGGTGTTGTTGTCAGTAAATCGTGGTTAACAAGATTTGAATAAGCAGTGATCTTATTTGACACTACTTGTGAAGAGATGAAATAAATACTTTTTCTTTATGTTATAGTAGAGGCTTTTTGGGTCATTTTGCAAAAAAACTCACAGTAAGATTTTTGGTATTTATTTGTGGCTAGTATGGCAAAATGTTATTGCGACAGGTATCCGAAAATGTAACTGTGGCCAATGTTCAAAAATGTTATTGTGGGAAGTGTTTGAAAATGCTGTTGTGGTCAGTTTCCGCAAATGTTATTGTAGCGAGTATCCGAACATGGTATTGTGGCCAGTATCCGAAAATGTCATTGTGACTAGTATAGGAAAATGTTACCTAGGCCAGTATCCGAAAATGTCATCTTGACCAATATCCGAAAATGTTACAGTAGCCAATATCCAAAAACCTTATTGTGGCTGGTATCCGGAAGTGTTATTACGGCCAGTATCCGAAAATGTTATTGTGGCAATGTCGCCAACGAAAAGATTGTTGTAAACAATTTGCCAAATCTAGTGCTCATTCTAACTTTATCCCTAAACCAAAAATCTTCCAGAAATTGTTCAATCAATATGGTCTCACCATACAGACGATCACCCCATTTTTGGGCTGTCCCGCTGCCTGGGAAAAGGGTGGGGTTCGAGCGGGAGGACAAGAAAGACAGATTTATTTGTCTTTTTCGACTCACACTTGTTTCTCCAATTTCCTTCGAGCCTCCAGAACCGAGGAGTTCTGCAGAGTGCATGTGACATTTAAATGTTGAACTCCTCGAACATTCGTTAAGTGTGTCACCCCTGGTGCGACTCGGTGTAAAATCATCTAGGTGAACTGAGTTGATTCAGAGCTTTTCTGCCATGTGTTTCGCTCGTACAGCAGGTTTTAATTAATTTAGAGCCTGAGATGAGACATTTTCTTGCAGTCTTTAACCTGTGACATGTAAATATAACCTAAGATAATTTCTGAAGTTCAAAGTATATTTCTTACGTGGGCTCACCTCAGAAGGGATTCTCTCCTGCTTTAAATTTAGCTAAGTATTAAAATAAATTTGCTAATCAGATTAATTTAACATTTTTGATACCACTTATTATAAACCTAATTTATTTTTAGGGAGGCTGTTAGCTGATTTGGAAGATAAGCATTTTAAGGTAGACGAGTTTACTTCATTAGTTTGTTCCTAATGTGTGATAAGCATGAAAGAATTAAAATAAAGTACGATAAGATGACTGATTGATGTACGATAATAGATTCTTACTGTAATGAATAGTTTAATGATAGAGAGCATAACCATGTCTCCAGGGATCAAGAACTACTCTATGAACAACAGCAGCATTCTACAGCATTTCGTGGACCTTGTATGTAAGTGAGTGTGAAGAGTGATGTAAAAGTTCTCGATATTGTTTGGATGAATTGAGGTTGAGCCAACGCAGTGGGGGCACTTGGTCTGAATGCGAGAGGTGGCAGGTTCGAATCTCGCTCGGGACACGGTACACTCAAACTGATTTCTCGCGTTGTCTTTAGAGCATTCATTCGTCGGTGTCCTGACGGGGGACCTGGCTCTCATTCTGATGAGACCCCCATCATCAAGACCCCAAAACAAATACTAAATGAAAACAACAGGGCTTGTAGCGAACCGACTCAAGCCTGTTTCGCCTCAGTTCTGGTGTTGAGATGTGGACAACTGAGCTAAATGGGGTCTGGTGCACTAGACACACTGAAATAAATCTGTCCCGCTAGTTGATTTCCAATGCAGTCCAAATCTGAGTCAAAACGGATGTAGAACAGACTTGACTCTGTGCTCTATGAACCTTAAACACAAATTTAAAACTTTGCGTACAAACGATGAAAATGCAGATATCTTAAAAACTTAATATATCGCTTTGCGTCAATGTAATTTTGTTTTTAACCCGCATGAGAAGTCAAGGTGAAGTCTAACAGCTGGTAAGGCCATGTAACGGATGCCGCAGAGATGAAAGGCCAAGACACATGGCGACAACTGGCTGCAGATGTTGTTTTCTTGTACGGAATAAAATTAATGCATATTGCAGCTCCAGGCAACTAGTTGTTCATATAGAAAAGTTCAAGTGTTTGAAGAAGCGAAAATGCATACTTGTGATAGCAAATTTTTGATTTTGTGACTTCTGACTTCGCAAGAATTGATAGTTCAGCTCTTGCAGCTGGAGGTTTACAATAGCCCGTTTTCAAGTTTTAAAGGAGTTCTCTGTTGCCTTTGATCTTTCCCGCAATTAATTCAAGGAAGGTTATTTAAATGAAAGACATTCTGAATGCCTGCCATCTGCGAACGAACGTAGCTATTTTCTGCAGCAACGGATAATGTAGTCCATTTTTATGATTACTTTTTTAAAAACATTTTAGTGGGGAAATTGCAACAGTACTGGGCTACATGTTCAGTTTCAGTGTGCAGTTTACAATGGTCATGAAGGCTATCATGTTGTCTTATCGCAGACTGTAAAGTTGTGTGAATCATAGTAAAACATGCGTAGCCACAGTTGAAGGTCATACTTCCTCGCAGTCTAAGAACGATAAGTAACCGAGAGAGAGAGGGAGTGAGAGAGAGATATAGTCACAAATAATGAGGAAACAATAATATGATAGATTATAAATAAAGTTTAAAAAGTATAGGTGAAGTAAGACTCTGTTGACTAAATTCATTCTTGGCAGTTAAAGTTACATTATTATCGTTTGTGAAAGTAGTCATAGGCGTTTTCTTATAAAATTTAACGGTATGTTTATCACAAGGTGGGTGATCGTGTAGGAAAGCCACAAAAAGAGAATTTATTTACTTAGTTTAATAAGCACCTCTCCGTACAACCTGTGGCACTTCCATGCTTTAAAAGCGTGCCTCACAACCTTGTTTATTGGTTCAAGAAGCGGAAGGTCATTTCTTATAATGGTTTTGGCGTCGAGAATGTTCTCATTGTTTGCATTTTTGGTGTATGATATAAGCGGGCAAGTCTTGGGAGAAGGACCTTGAAATAGGGGCTTTTTATATTTTCCTTATCGCTTTGCATGAGTACATGTAATTAAAATTACATTATCTGGGAAGCACCTTTCGTAGTGACAAAGGTGGCTTGCTATTAAACTGTCAGAAATGCATTAAATAATAAATACAGCTCTCTCTCTCTCTCTCTCTCTCTCTCTCTCTCTCTCTCTCTCTCTCTCTCTCTCTCTCTCTCTCTCTCTCTCTCTCTCTCTCTTTTTTTTATCTATCTATCTATCTATCTATCTATCTGTCTATCTATCTATCTATCTATCTATCTATCTATCTATCTATCTATCTATCTATCTATCTATCTATCTATCTATCTATCTCTCTTTCTATCTCTCTGTCTCTCTCTCTCTGTCTCTCTCTCTCTCTTTCTCTGTCTCGCTCTGTGTGTGTCTCTCTCGCCCTCTTTGTATCTCTCCCTCTCTCTTCTCTCTTATTCTCTCCCCATCGTTCTGTGCTCTTTCTTTCTCTGTCTGTGTCTCTCTCTCTTTTTCCCTCTGTCTTTCCCCTTTCTCTCGCTTTCTCTTTCTCTGTCTCTCCGTTTCTCTCGCTCTCTTTCAGTCTCTCTCTCTATCTCATCTCTCTTGTTCTCCAGGAATCTTTGTCTCCTTTCTCTCTCCCTTTCTCTCTCTATCTCTCTCTCTCTCTCTCTCTCTCTCTCTCTCTCTCTCTCTCTCTCTCTCTCTCTCTCTCTCTCTCTCTCTCGGCAAGAAAGAAGGAAATACAAAAAGAAGGAAATTTAATTCTATTTCAAATGCCATGAAATGACAATATCTTTCTGCAATCTCAGGAAGCAGATTAGATTTAATTTCATGCTTCCTGAACTTTGTGTGCCTTTTTTTTTTTCTGTGGCATGATGATAAGTGTCCGTAAACTTAAATGTATTTCTGTACATTTGTTTTTTTCTGTCTCCCTAGGCTTCAAGATAAAAAAAAAGTAGGTGCATTTTAGTAGAGTAAAATCCCTCTTCAAGTAGTTTACCTTAGAGATACGATGTTCTTATTACGTGCAAAACTGACTGCAGTAACACCACGGCGGCTGAGTCGCTTGTAGTACTAAGACCTACTTTTATCGTAACTGCTGACACACTTAACCATGAGCCTGTAGGCGACTTTCCCAGTGTTGAGGCAGCAGTGAAGGCTCCAGTGAGACTTGCGCCTTAGCCATGGCAGACGGTGCTACTGATTAAGTTATCAATACATCCGCCCACCTGATTTTGACGAACTGGAACACGGGGACTTTGTGAACTGATTTTTTTTTTCACCCAGCAGCCCTAAGGAATCGAATTATATCCGTATGAAACAAATATTTTCTATTGACATGTTTGAGAGATCTTTGTCTAGCGATGGCAGCCCCGTGTGACCTATATTTACACGCTACGATGTTTATTTAATCTCGAGACCCAGGTATTTCAAGTTCAAGACTATCCTCTCAAGATATAAACCAGGTGAAAGCCAGAATTGGTATTGACGATACGAGGTTAGGCCAGGTGTTCTCACGTTTGTTTGATTAACTAGCTGAGTTGCCCGGCCCTGCCCGGGATAAATCTATTCATCAGTTTCAGTTCTGGGTGATTATTCTGGACCTGCTTCATTTTGCCTGTTCCTTTAGCTTTATTTTATTTTTGTTTGTTTGTTTGTTTTTAGATATTTGCGCGTTGACATCCTGCGCATCCCGTCAGCATCCGTCAAATGGCAATGATTTGCGCACGGGTTAGTTTGTTTGTTAGTGAACACATCGCAGGAAGTGATAACGTCATGTGTAGGCGGAAGTGGGCTATTATTAGAAACATACATCACTATCTTATTGAACGTAAATTTCGGATCAAACGCTCTCGTGAATTTAGTCTTTAATTATAACCGCATTTACCGATTAACTCAGAAATAACAAACGGTTTTGTTTGTGTATAGCGATAGGAACAATGTTCGCTATCCCATAATTCTTTGTGCCAAATTTCATGTCGGTGCGTTGTGTAGTTTCCGAGTCCATAGGACTATTAGGGGTTTTGTTGTAGCTTTATTATATAGATAGAGATGGACTTTTCTGAATCGCATTCGTATTGTCGGGTACTGAAATGAAGCGAGCGCCTATTACTTTATTTGTCAGTAGAAAAAGCAGCTTACGTGTAAGTTAAAATTACTTTTCTGATATGCAAAATAATTATGTGAAACAGGCCAACATTTCACAGGTGTTTGTGCTTGTCATATTGTTTTCACGCGGTCCTTGAAACTTGCGTTTAAAATAATAATTTATTCTCAGTTCTTGTCATACCTACTCAAGTTTTTCTCCAGGTACTTGCCGTTTGTTATTGAGATATTTGTGTTGGCAGGCGCTCCCGGAACAAGAAGGAAGCCAGATAGAGAGTGAGAGAGTGTGTGTGTGTGTGTGTGTGTCTCTCTCTCTCTCTTTCTCTCTCTCTCTCTCTCTCTCTCTCTCTCTCTCTCTCTCTCTCTCTCTCTCTCTCTCTTTCTCTCTCTCTCCCTCTCTCTCTCTCTCTTTGTCCGTAATTGTTTTATGTCCAAATTTTTGTTCACACGTCTTAAAAAATAATTCTTGGTAATTGGAATGTGGATAGACCCGAATGGCGTCAGGCAAGACACAGATTTGGCAACGACACTAAGTCTTTTAAACATGGCAGATCGTCTACTTACATTTACCACTTGCGTGCAGTCGCAAGAGGCACTGCTTATGTATTACTGAAACGTGCTCGTGTTCAGATCAAGAGTGTGTGTGTGTGCGTACATGTGTGTTTGTCTCTGTGTGTGCTGTTGTTTAGCAAACTTGGAAGGATGCAAGAATTAATTCAGTACAGTATAATTATATAAATCTGAAGATTTGGTTGTAGACCTAGGCTCCGGTTGTCTGTATTCTCTACAATCGGTTGTATGGAACTGAACAATGGGACATATATGCTTTAAAAGATCCAGTGCCAAGAAACACAAATAATTTAAAGCACTCGTCTTCCCATGGCCGTATGCTGGGAGGTCTTTCTGGTCAGCACGACCTAAACACATGCGGATTTCCTGGGATTCCCAGACCTTCAGAGAATTTATCTGAAGTCCCCGTCAGTTTCGCTCCCAGGCAGTTTGAGAATACCCTTTTTTTCTGGTTACCCTACTGGTGAAAAGATGCTTATCTTGGCGTCGTGTACCGTCCAAATGTTGATGGAAAATCACTTGTGCTTTCAGATTTTTTTTTTTTTTATGTGCAAGATTTGCACTCAACATTTTTTTTTCTTTTTTTTTTTTTTTCTGAGCAGAGATTGAAACTCGCAACACATACGTAATTTTAAAAGGCAACCCCCTCAAGCTCTGGAGTGACGAAAAATTTTCGTGGTTTTGGTACGGCGTGCAGGGTCTTGTGAGTCACAAGTGGCATTTACAGTATTGCCGTGAGCTATTTGCTCGCCCTTCTTCATGATCCAAGGATGAGTTAACTCTTTCAATGACTACACCAAGGCCAACTGTAATTATAGGTTCAAGTGGAGGATTTTCCCCATTTTGAATGTCAGTATATTAAAAAAAGATAGTACAAAACCGCTGAAATTGTTTTCAGATCTATTTCTATTGCTTCAAGTGCTCCGTATTTGCAATTAAAACACTATTTTCAGTACAATAAGGAAATATATAAGCCGGTCTCTGAAGTGGAATTCCCCACTTCAGTTTAACGGCCTTTTTCAATAATTTGGGAGATACAGACATTTATATAAATCCGGAGTCTATTTTCTCTGCGCTGAAATGCAAGGATATTTCACCAATTGTGTCAAAACATACAGTAAATGTTAATGGACATCGCTTGTCAGCTGGGCTCCCGACTTTTATACTGCATAAAGTGATTGGGCCAAGCGATCTCATATCCACTATCGCCCGAAACACTAAATAGAAACTATTCTATTGTGCTCTGTACACTCAGTGAGTGCACGTGCACGAGTGTATGTCTCATTGGGTCAGTGGTAAGTGGCACATCCAACATACCCAATTTTCATACACCTTTTTAGAGAAGCATTTTATCTTCATTGCCAAGAAACATGACAGGTGAGAAGTGACGTTAACTCCCTAACTTGCCTTTGAACTGCGGGTATTTCTTTGTGTACTCCACCGTCAGTTTTTGTCATATCTGACATTTTAAGCTCGGTTTTTTGTTTGTTTGTGTTTTTGTTTTTTTGTCAGAGTCTCTGCAGTAATACTGTGTTCTTATATGTTGATTTTTTATTCAAAATGCCTTAAATTTTAGTGGTTTGATTTGTATTCGCCTAAGTATGTAGGAATTTGAAGGAATTTGTTTATATTACAGAAAAATTCAAATGCGAAGTATATGAATATAGAAGAGGAATGGGCCATCAACCTGCTACTGCAAACTGAGATCTAAACTTATGCAGGCGAGTTTTACATTGAGCGAACTGCGTATGACGTTAACCCGATTATCATCATTTCTCAGAAAATAAACAGACATTAGAAACGTGGTTTCTCAGATCTGTTCGAATCATTGAATATGCTAGAAACAAAACTCACCCAAGACCCTGAAAGTAAAGAGATTTATGCTCAAATTATGTCTACTAAGAAACAGCTGGAAATAATTCAGATGGATGAGACAAGAGGTGCCCAGATTAGAGCAGGAATAAAATGGATTGAGGAAGGTGAAAAGTCCACAAAGTTCTTTTTAGGTTTAGAAAAAGTGAGATCGAAGAGTAATACTATCCATAAACTTATTAACAATTGTGGTAGCGTTTTAAATAACGCTGCTGATATCAATGACCAAATTTGTCAGTTTTACGAAAATTTGTACCGGGAAGAAAAAAGTGAACAACAAATTTTAAATCGAATCAATAATTTCATAAGGGAATTACAAATACCTCGGATATGTGATGTCGGGAGGGAGCAATGCGAAATACAAATTACTGATGCAGAGGTTTTATCTGCTCTGAAGAAAATGAAAAATGGTTCCGCTCCAGGATTAGATGGAATCCCAATGGAATTTTATAAAGTATTCTGGAGCCAAATTAAGAAACCATTAATGAACTCCTATCTCTATAGCTTTCAGAAGGGATGTTTGTCTCCAAGCCAGAGAAAGGGAATTATAAGTCTTTTGCACAAAGGGAAAGGTCTAAATAGAAATGATTTAGGAAACTGGCGCCCAATATCGCTTACAAACTCGGATTATAAAATAATAGCAAAAACTTTGGCATTGAGACTAGACATAGTCCTGCATAACATAATCAGCGAAAACCAAGTGGGCTTTGTTAAAGGAAGAAGTATAGTAACTATGTTACGAGAATTAGATGATATCATCGAAAATCAAAAGCAAAGGAAAGTAGGAAGCGTCTTATTATCTCTCGATTTCCAAAAAGCTTTCGATACTATATCAACAAGCCTGGTTACTGAATCCTTTAGAATGTTTGGTTTCGGAAGTTATTTTCGTCACTGGATTTCCACTTTAATGAAAGATCGAGTGGCTATCATCAGGAATGGGGGATTCTTTAGCAGAGAGTTTAAAATTGAGAGAGGGGTACGGCAGGGTTGCCCAATTTCTCCACTAATCTTTGTGGTTGCTGTTGAAATTTTGGCCCTTAAAATTAAACAAGAAAGAAATATTAGAGGAATTACACTACCGGACACAACGAGCCAGGTAAAAATTAAACAATACGCCGACGACACAACACTTTTTTTGAAAGACTTAATTGACTACAGAGAAATTCTGGCTAAAATAAAAGAATTTACTGAACTCTCAGGCCTGGCATTAAATAAAGAAAAGTCGCTTGTGATGACCATGGGAAAAGAAAGAATTCAGTGGGCTGAAGAACTAGACATAAAAGTGGTTGACAAACTGAAAATTTTAGGTATAACTTTCAGCTCGAAGTCTCCAGCAATGGAGACGGAGGAAAACTGGAATAAGAAAATAGAAACTACAGAAAAAATACTGTCCTTGTGGGCTAGAAGAGATCTATCTATAATTGGAAAAATACATATAGTGAAAACATTTGGTCTAAGTCAATTTATGTATGTAATGCAGAGCATTGGGCTTCCTTTGCATATTCTGAACAAAATAAATAAGTTATTTTTTAAATTTATATGGAAAAGACGACTTACGAACACCAGGGCGTTTGAAAAAGTAAATAGAGTTACGATGTGTAGTTCATATGAAAAAGGCGGGATGAATATGGTAAATATTCTATTTCTATTCTTCTTCAATGGGGAGAAAATTTAATTCATGGTGAAAGTCAACCTTGGAAAATTATTCCTTTGCAATGTCTCGTTCCAGTTGGAGGCATCGCTGCCTTTGAAAGTAACATTGCGAGTAAAGAATTCAAAGGTCTAGAAAAGGTTAAAATACTATTCTGGAGACGAGTTTTGAAGACATGGATCGATAATAATCATGTCCCAGAGACCGGAAATGTATTATCAGTAAATGAAACACTGTCTAACAACAAAAATATAAAGTATAAGAATAGCATACTTCTCTTGCCAAACTGTATACAGAGAAATATTGTCTATGTTAAAGATGTATGTAATAATAACACCATAATTTCCTTTTATGACTTTATATTGAAATACGGGGCCTTTCCTGGTGCCCAGCTAGAATACAATGTATTGTACAACGCTCTTTATAAGAAGCCATTGCTGCAGGAGGAAAGACCAGGGGCATTGAAATCTATCAAATTCAGAGGGGAAATCATAGGTAATATAGGAAGGAAAGGATTTGAAAAAACGATTAGAGTCGAGAGGCAATCTTATGCAATTAATTTCTGGAAACAAAAACTGAAAGTAGAGATAAGAGAAACACACTGGAAAATTGCATTTAACTGCACCACAGAAACAAGGTTAAGAATATTGCAGTGGAAAATACTGAATAACATTTATCCAACAAGTATACTATTAACAAAGATGGGAGTACAAGACTCAATGTTATGCCCAACGTGTAAAGCGGTAGATTTTTTAGAACACTTTTTCTATGATTGCCCAACAGTCCAGCCACTCTGGAAAGAAATCGAAAACCGAATTACAGCAGAAACAGGTAAGAGAATTGTTTTAGATAAATGTTCCGTTTTATTGGGACTGTCGTCGCACGCCAAATTTAACAAGAAATCTCTGAATGAAATTAATCATGCAATATTGATAGGGAAAATGGTAATTTCGAAATACAACTATGGTAAGAGAGGCAAAATGACAGACCTGTTTAACACAGAGGCCAAGTTTAGGAAACTATGGGAGTAAGCAAGGAAGTCGTGGAGGAAGGAACGCAAAGAATGTGAGTCAGGTAAGAATTTTACTCCTTTTCACAGGGCAGGGACTTTTTAGAAACCTATGGTACCCTTAATAACTGCAGAGGGTTAGGAAGCTAACAGTAGTACTAATAGCAATAACATCTGCTAAATAGCATACTCATGAAATGCCATTTTGCCGTAAATCGTTAAGTTTGAGCGTTTGGCTGTCGGATCGCCCCAGGGAAAGCACCCACATACATTACGATTTGTATTAACTACAATATGTATACGATAGCGTCATTGTAACTGCTGGAGGTCACTGGGTGGTTTTTTTTGGCAGGTTTTTACACCCTAAGACGCCCAACAGATAGGTGGTGAGGCTCGATGTGGGGCAGTCTCGGTGTGCCATAATCAAATTTACAACTCTCCCTTTTCAACTGCTAAATTTCATTACGAAGATTTTATTCCCCTCGGATGATCTATTTGTTAATTACCTCCTCCTCTTTGTCCATGCCACTGCTGCACTTTGTCTCATTCAGTCAGGAATTGGTTAGGACATTAACAGAACTAACATAAACAGCCACCATAGAGCGGACCTCTGCAGTTTAGAGACTTTTATTATTGTTGTGGCGCCAGAACTAACAATGGACGCTTCTTTTGATGAAGCGGGAAAGTGGGAAGAGCTCACCCCTAGGTTCTGTATAGACCAGGGGCAAGTAGAAAACTAAAAAAGAAACATTTTCAGTAACAGATCTCATTTCTTCTTTGTTTCTCTTACAGCAACTAAAACATTTGGAAAAAAAATCGAACTAACAGGATATCACAACACTGATAGTATTGTCTGAACATAATCATATTTAACAAGTTAGACTGACTCACTAATGGGGTACCCCAAAAAAAAAAAAAAAAATGTGTAGTGAGCTCGGGAAAAAAAAAAAAAAAAACGTGGTTTCAAAATGTGTGCGAAAACTGAAGACAGGCCTCAGCTGTTTCCCATGTGTGTGCTGCGAAACTAAGGCAAGGTGCACCGTGTGTATGTGAGTCAGATGCAGTGTGAGCACAGAGTACTTGGTTTGCGGATAAACATCCTACAGATCTTTCCCATACCTTTGTCTGATACCTATTGTTCCACTTAGTTGAAACATGATAAAACGGGGAAGCATTGTTTTAAAGGGTTATTAGAAACGTTCAGCTGAATTGAAATTTATAACAGCAGTAAAATAAGACTGTAAAAAAGTCTGGTTAGTTTTGATCTTTTCAAAGATACTTGGACACTTGGATGGTAACTATATTCTGGCGTATCACATTCTTTGTAAATTTGTTGTACTATAGGCTGGGATTACTGCCAACGGTCCCGTAACAGACTTTTAGAGAAAGTGCAGATAGTGGCACTGATATAATTCGTTGATATATTATATCGTGGTTTTGTAAAGCAAAACTAAAGTAAAATTAATAGTATTACGTAATTTGAGTATAAATGAGACATTCCTTCATCCAATAGGAGGCAGCATCTTGCATTATCTGGAAAAATGATTAGCTTTAATCTTAAAGGTTAAGTTTTGGGTTAGGTAACAATAATAAACGAATCTGGGCAAGAGAAGACAACAAGTAGCGCCGAGGGTACTATGATGTGCAGTCAAATTCTGTTCAGATGCCCTGTGACATGCTATCGGTATGTCTAGGTATACCTCTCAGCCTTTTTGCGTAAACAAGTGAAGGTTATTATAGTGAGCACAAACTCTGATTTGACACTGTTAACTTTGGGCTCTGTTATATATTGATGTAATATCTAATGGCAAGTGCATTTCCAGCAAGACAACTATAATTCTGTGTTTTATAATGATACCTATTTAACCTTCCAAACGTCCAAGTAGGCCTAGGCCTCTGATTGGGGAACGAGGTGGCCTACAGGCAAGGTGCCCGCCTCTCATGCCGAAGGCACGGGATTCGATCCCCGGTCGGTGCAGACATGTTGGAATTTTTTCGGGGGAAAAAAATCCTTGTCCTTGATCCTATGGTAGGTAGACTCCGCGCACCTAGTCTTTTCCGATAAGGACGAAAAATTCGGAGGACCCCTGTGCACGTTAAAGATACCTTGGCAGTTAAAAGTCAAGAAGAGCAGGCCGAACAAGGCCGCTGCCCTGGTAAAATTCTTTTAAAAAACAACAAAACTAATCGCCACCACAAAAAACACACAGAAACAAGAACAAGGAAAATAAAAACAGGAAAAGTGACGTGCAAATCCCTTGGGCAGCGAAACCTCATAAAATAAAGAGCTAAACACAGTACTATGTGTCTCTGATGCTCTGAAATGAAGAAAGGGGATCAAACTGATAAGCTTTAAAGATATTGATGATGGAGATAACCGTACAATCAAAAAATGAATCAGATCCAGTTGTAATGAATCCAGTTATAACTGCGTGCAATGACACAAAGGCAAATTTTCCAAATGGGATTAAAGTAGTATACAAATACAAATACAAATCTAGTGGCATCAACAATGAGTAATCGACAGTGTCAGACTTTGTCACGCCTCGACAATGATAAAAGCCAGCCGGGACCTACCAACTAAAGATTTATGACTAGACTACATACACACCTGTATCAGGAACTGATCGGGACATCCCCCTCCCCACATTTTTGTACTGCCTTTGTTTAGAGAAGAATGGCGTTATTTCAGACGTGCCAAAGTATACAAAGGCACATGTACTACATGTTTTAGTACAAAAGACATTGCATACATTCAGTAGTGTGACTCCAGTGCCCAGCTGTATCAGAAATTGTTACCTTTAAATATCAAGTCCCCGCCTTTGATTGCCTTTGTTTAAAAAAGGCTGATGGGGAAGTGCCTCTTTCTTTTCCGTCCGTTGTGTACCGTTCTGAAGAATTTGAACCGTGCCAAACCCAGTGACTGTTTCCTGCTATGACAAATTCCACATCTGAAACAACAAAGCACAGGGGAACGGCCTTGCAATGCCGCACTTCATGCATATGGTGTTGGTTTTTCTCTTGACTTTACGCGATGAAACAATAGGGGTAACCTTTCCATATGATGTCACTGGAACCGTCGACTGAATGTCAAGACAATCCTCAGAAAGTCTAGGAATTGGAGAAAGACAGTGCTTTATCTAGCAGGCAAAAGTATTTTGTGTCTCTCTATAATTATGTCCGTTTGTACTTTTTCACTCTGGATTGTCGGCGCAATGGCCTAGTGGTTAGAGTGTTTAGCTTAACCGCGATTGGCCGCGGGTTCGAATCCTGCTGGGCACGGAGTCCACTCTAATTTTTTAGAGATGTTTTTAGGGAATGATTAACGGGTAGTACGCCCGGTCTCTGGTGTGTTACAAACATGCCGAAAAGAGGCGTACAGTTTCAGCAAAGTAAAATGCACACGATTTGTTTCACAAAATCTTTTATTAGCTAAGCCGATAGACAGACGAGTGTATAGATAATATAATGATAGACACAAGAAAGATGACTAGCACAATAGGTACCAGGTCCATCATTATCGCACAAGCGGAAGAAAAGCGGCGAAACATTCACTACATAACGCACTCATATTGAACTCACATTGGGGATGTAGGGGCGGCGCCACAGAGGTGACGACCCTAATTTTCATTGTAGCCATATGGAAGACGCCTGCGTACAACGTAGGGACCTACTCATGCATGGCATTGTATTGACAAACGTCAGCTATGAAGTGGATTGTAAGGTTACGTTACTGAGTCACACTGATGTGTCACACAGATACAGTGCCAGGTTTAATTGAGTGCACGAGTGCCTTACTGAAATACTGAACAGTGATGGTGCCATCCCAAGGAGCTTAATACTACGAACAATATACTTTCGTGCTATGCAAAACATACAAGGCTTAAGGAAGACATTATAAGCCAGTCTATAGACATTTCAAAAACAGGACTAATTTTAGCTGTTTTGAATTTCTCAAATGGACCAGAATAAAAAAGGGAAGGTCCCCATATCTCTTTAACTAACGCCACAGTTGCCAGATTAAATTGGTATAATGATTTGCACCTGCCTGTTTTCTTGATCCCTTTCTACTGCTAGTTAAGATGCCTTCATACAGTGAGCCAGCATGGCAGAAAGGGATCGAGCGGGAGAGGAACAAATTAAGAGATTAGTTCTGTCCTGGAATAGGACACTGCACACTTGTAACCGTACCCACTTTGCAATGTCAAGGGCCAATGATTGAGGACTTCCGATACGGTGACGTTTACATACTTTTTGCTTAGTGTTGGAATGTCCGGAAAATCTTCAGGAATTTCCATTATCGCCGGGCTGACTAAGGCAAAACACTTTTAGATATGACCAACAGAAAGTACAGTAATACTGACAATGTGTATTTTTAGACTCTGTGGGTTATATTGTTACAATACGTATGTTGTAAGAAAACTGCAGTGAAAAACATATGAAATTCCCCCCCCCCCCCCCTTTTGGCCACCGTTCTACCGCACTGGTCCAGTACGTATATGACATCTCCCATTTTGGCTACCGTTCTACCGCTTTAGCTCGGCCCGCTCCAGCTGGTGTCGGTTGTATCGCATTCGGTGGGCAAGTGAAACATAATTATTGTTACCGCTTTACATTCTTTGATATGACTGAAGTCTGTAGGCAAAATAGGGTGTTAAGACATCATGAGGTATGACCGGGGAATTGTTAAAAAATTGTTAGAGGCAAAATAAATACATGTACCTGGTACATAAGGTGCTGCTCTAACAGTGTTTCTACAAGAAGGAAACATGGGGAACTGGGAGGTTAAGACCTTAACGGGTCGAAAACAGTGGAACAAAATTGAAAGGACATTATTACTCTGATCTGTCTTAACTCTTTGTGTGCCAAGAGCCGATAATTCGGTTCTTCCGCTGGTCAAGTTTGTATCAATCTCCGATGTATCGGTGGACAAGAATGCCAGGCTATTTTGTTGGGAGAAGAAAGAAAGTCGGCTTTCTGTTCATAAATGTTGCTGTAGTTAAGTCTTCATTCATCTACCCTACTATTTTCCTGTATCGGCAAACATGGAAAAAGTCGTGGCACACAAAGAGTTAAACGTGCCAAATCTTTAAAAACAGACCTTACCACATATTTTGTACTTTACGTAAATAATGGCTAAAACGAGATACGAGGGGATAATTGAATTTAAGATCAATGCAGGACGGAAAATATATGGAAGGTCCAGGAAAGAAGTTAATTACCATGGCCAGTCTTATGGCTTGCAAAGTCCAGCAGAATAAATTATTGCCATGCATATCCATAGATCATTATTGTGAAAGAAATTCGTCGGCGTCCATCTTTTATGCATGAAGACGTAAGTAAATCGAATTTCCTATGAATAGTCATGAATAAAACATGCTGGTTCCTGTAACCATGTCTAACCATTGCCAGAACTGAAATGACTCCAAGTGAAATCCGCCTATCTTCACTAGCAACAATGGGTCACTATTATGTCTTCTACTCCCCATGGAATCGAACGGAGGCACCAGTGTGCACGTGCCACTAAGAAATCGAAACATCCTGGTTTCTAATTCTCTCGTCTTGACCACTGCATCTACAACAAATAGAAATATGAAGAAATAAGATATCGGATCCAATATTTATTAATTATAGGCCTGATAAAATTCGCCGCTGAACTGATCTATCCACTGATGAGTTATTGATTATTTATTAGTGAATGCGAACATACGATTATTTTGTGAGTAAATATCTCCAGTCTCATTTTACATCTGGTTCGGGTCGCTTCTTCGTTTCTTGAATGAGTATCACCAGTGTCCAATTATTTAAGCTGAAAAAGCTGATGGCTTCAAATGCGCAGTCAATCGTAGTTGTGCGTATATGGGTGAGTGAATTGATCGGACGCTTTTAATGCTATTTATGGGCATTTTTATCATTGTGTTTTGGAAATTTCCAGTTTTTGTTGTCGATATTTCTGTTTTTGAAGATTTTGGTGTATTTTTACGTCCGAAAAATGGTAATATCGCACTTGCAGCTGAAAACACGCATAGAACATTACCACATCACTTTGAGGTCAAAGTAATAGAAGGTGCTTGAAAATTCCAATTTTCAAAGGGTAAAACACACTTTTGTGTGTTTGTGGCCTTTGCGATAAGGTAAGAATGAAACCTAAAAAGTGGGTTTTGACTGAGAGGAGGATAAGAGCAGAAGATGGCAACATAAAGAATTATTATGAGTAAACAACACTGGTGTTACGTGACCCGCTGCAAGAGAATGACTAGGAGATACCTTGAAATCACTACATCCACTTATTAGATAGTAGCACCGGAAAGTACCACTTACACGTGAACCTGACAAAAACTGGGACTCGTGTGTAGAATGTGGTGTGACTTAGTTGATAGGAAAAAGTCATTCTACTTATGTCTTTATTTGACCGTGTGTCCGCGCGAGTAATATCTCATTAAAGACCATTAATTAGACGGAAAAAACGTTCCAGTCGACAGCACATGATATGAGTAATTACAAATCGAGCGTATTACCATGGCGAGGTGGGTTTTTACTGTACTTTTCGGTACTTCACGGTTTTGTGGGAATATTCGCGGTTCAAGCACCACTAACGCATTATTGTGCATCAAATGGCTGTCGATGGTGATGGTGGAGCTCTAGTAGAAGCAATAGTAGTAGTAGTAGTGCAGCTGTGAAGTGTTAGAGCGTGACATCGATCACTTTTTACAAGGTTTTTTTTTTACAAAAATTACTGAACACTATACAAATTTGTCCGTAGATAGACTGCATATTGAAACAACATAACAACTGTTGAGTGCACGCTGGTTTTATAGTAATAATTATGTTCACATTTTTCATGCATAACTTGACTAACAAGTGGTGACTTTCTCGAGTATTTCTGAAAGTATTAAATATATCGTTTTTAATCACCGTCTATTGTCATTATTTAAATACTATACAATTCAGAACAGGCTGTTTTCAATTCATATAATCAACGTGTTGCTTTTAAAGGGATTTTTATCATTTCTATTAATATCATGGTCTCTTTATCTGGGAGATGTTATCATTAGCCTGTTGCAAATAGAAGATTGCTCAAGTGCGGGGCAGAATGATGTGCATCAAAAGGAAATAAATGTCACACGTTTCAGTAAATAACATGAGAACAAGAACATAATTATTGTCATAGCGATACTGAGTGGAAGGACTCTGTTAAAACACACACCTGCTTCTGTATTGTATACAAAGCTATATATTTTACAATTCATGTACGGTTAAGTACTAAGAGTGATCCGTCTCGTCTCTCCCGTTGTTCCATCATTGGTTTGCGTATACTCATACCTCGTAGAATTACGTGAAGAGTTAGGATTTTATTGCAGTTATTTTCTTCATTCCTGGTCTTAGTAATCTACACCTTGCCTTCTATTAAACATTGATAGCTTGCTTGTCTTGTTAGCATTTCACAAGTTCAGTAATCTATCTATCTATCTATCTATCTATCTATCTATCTATCTATCTATCTATCTATCTATCTATCTATCTATCTATCTATCTATCTGTCTGTCTGTCTGTCTGTCTGTCTGTCTGTCTGTCTGTCTGTCTGTCTGTCTGTCTGTCTGTCTGTCTGTCTGTCTGTCTGTCTGTCTGTCTGTCTGTCTGTCTGTCTGTCTGTCTGTCTGTCTGTCTGTCTGTCTGTCTGTCTGTCTGCTTGTCTGTCTGTCTGTCTGTCTGTCTGTCTGTCTGTCTCTCTGTCTATATCTACCTACCCATATACCCACGCACCCACCTATCTATCTATCTATCTATCTATCTATCTCCATCCCCCTCTCTCTTTCTCTACCCCCCCCCCCACCTCAAGCTGTTACACTCGTCCTCTTTCGTTCTCTCTTTCTTAAGAACTTATTCACGGAAATTCCGTCATTCTATCATCCCATTAATCCCCCACTTGTGTGTGTCATTGTCTCAACAAGTCTACACCAGCATAGATATCTGTACAATAATACTCCTACACACAAGCTGACAGCCATAAATACAATCTCTCACACCTACTGACTCAGCCTCATTTTTCTTACATCTCTCTGTCTCTCTCCCACGCTATTACCGTTGACAAATCTCACCCTTTTCTTTGCGTGTCTACATCATGTTAGGGGTATATATATTTTTATATGTATACGCACTCGGTCTCTCCTTGTGTCAGCAGCACCCACCCCCCCCCCCCGGGCCCCCACCTCAGCCTAAAAAAAACCCTCTATGAAGTCTGTTGTTCTTTCGTATGTCTGCAGTCCGCCTCTCCCTCCTAGTCCTACCTCACCCTTCCCTCTCCCTCTCCTTCCTCTGCTTCCTCCCTCTACCCTCCTTGTTCTCCCCCATCCCTCTTTCTTCTCCCCTCCTCTCCCTCCTCCCTCACACCTCCCTCCTCCTTGCTTTCCCTCCTTCCTCACCTCTCCCTCTCTCCCCTTCCTCTGCCTCCTCCCTTACTCTTCCTTTTCCCCTCCTTCCTCTCCAACCCTCCTAGCTCCTCCTTCCTCTCCCTCCTTCCTCATCTCTCTGTCTTTCCCTTCCTCTACCTCCTCCCATACTCCTCCTATTCCCTTCCTCCCTCACCCCTCCCTCTCCTCCTTCCTTTCCCTCCTCCCTCCTCATTCTCTCCCCTACCTCTGACTCCTCCATCTCCCCTCATCCCTCTCCAATCCTCCCACCCCCACCCTCCGGGGGTCAGGCGTATCCATTATAATATTGGATGTCTACTTTATCACTTTTATGTTCCCGGAATTTAAGAAAACAGAACACGAGTCGAGGGTTAACAGAATGATGGATGTGACCCAAATCCTAACTCCCGCGGAGTGCACAGTGAAATATATTTAACCTTAATTTAATACAGGTGACTTCCGTTCTGAATTCCGCAACCCCCCCCCCCCCCCACTCCCCTCAAACCACCCCCTCCCCCCACGCTCAGGACGGTGATGTATTGTGTAAAAAAAACATTTAACTTTGGTTTCATCGCTTCGTCTTTACTTCCTTGAGTGATTTAAAGCGATCTGAGACTTCCGCTGAAACTAGACTATTAGGATACAGGGCGGCACTGGTAGTTATAACATGGGAGAAGAAGAAAAAGAAAGTTGTATTTCTCCCCACTTGTTTCTTGTCCGTCCACTCTCTCTCTCTCTCTCTCTCTCTCTCTCTCTCTATCTATCTATCTATCTATCTATCTATCTATCTATCTATCTATCTATCTATCTATCTATCTATCTATCTATCTATCTATCTATCTATCTATCTGTATCACTCTCGTTCCCCTCTCATCCCTTCTCCTATCTCTCTGTCTTTCTCTCTCCATCTTTCTCTCTCTCTCTCTCTCTCCTCATCTTTCGTTCTCTATCTCCAAGTTAGAAACAAAAACAACAACAACAACAATAACAAAAAACTCTACATAAAGGGTACAAGAAAGAAAGCAAGAAAGCCTACTTTAGCTTTGAGTCACTAAGTACCTTTATCATGGCTGTTCATAAAATGGAAAAACCGAAACACTTTTCGAAAGAATTTG
>OZ007573.1:30524103-30556603 GCA_963931925.1 Onchidella celtica | reverse complement strand
TTCTGGGCACTGGTCGGGTGCGTTTCATTTGTGAGTGACAACTAGGGGTTTCCATTCAGCTTGCACTGGATTTGAAATTGATCCGGGTACGTTTTTTTATGCCCCGGGTGCTGCCACTAGTAAAGTAATGGGTGAATCTAATGAAGAACTGCTTGTGTGTCAACTCAGGAAGGTAATTCGGTTTATACGTTTCATTGGTGGTGGTTTGATTTGCAGGGGGATTGATTGATTGGCTGATTAAGGTGTAGATTAATTGATTGACAGATAGACAGACAGACATGAAGGCAGGTATGCAGACAAACAGATGGATAGATAGACGGCCAGTCAGAGGGACAGGCAGATAGACATAGATAGATAGATAGATAGATAGATAGATAGATAGATAGATAGATAGATAGATAGATAGATAGATAGATAGATAGATAGATAGATAGATAGATAGATAGATAGATAGATAGATAGATAGATAGATAGATAGATAGATAGATAGATAGATAGATAGATAGACAGATAATCGACAAATAGATAGATAGAAGAAACCAGGACCCAGTGGTGAAAAAGAGACTAGGAAAGCAGCCGGTGGGGACAAGCAATGAAGAAGGAAGACAGCAGGACATCGGTTGTTTCCAACGTGACGAACGACCAGGGCTCAACATTAAACCTTAACTGGTTCTGTGAAAATAGCCATTTGCTGGCTACTCGCTCAGACATAAAATCGTGTAAAATTAGAAGGTAGGCGTGAACCGGAGAACCAAGCACAGCATGCCTGACGGCTTTAAAATGATTGGCGAAATCAATCTTGTCCACTGAGATTACAGGGAGACTCTTGGTCACAGAAACGACGCCAACGGGAAACTGATTTTATGGCCCGTGGTCTTTACAATGTTACAAGGACTTAACGGAGCTGGAGACATTTTGAAACATTGGCGTCCGTGGTCACAAAGTGTCCGACTACCTTTTATAACAAAACTGGACATTTCATCGAGTTTCCAAAATTTTTCTTTGAAGTTTTTTTAACTCTTTCAGATCCAAAATTTTTTTTATTTTTTTTTTGGAGGTTTTTTTCATGATTATTTTTGAGTTTACACAGTAAGATGTATATTGAAAGCCAAGATAAAGTTGTATTTTTAAAAGTAACGCCACCATTGTCCTTTGGGCCCCAAGAAACAAGTTATTATATTGTAAATTCAAACCACGCCCCTCTTTTCAAGGTAAAACCATGAGATTGGAAACATGTTGTTCCGTGATTTATAACAACTCCTGCGTTCAAGCTATAAAAGTGGATTTACATGAAACTATCTTCCATCTTCTATTTTGAAGGAAATCTCCTACCAGTAGTGATACGTACCTGTGATAGTTTAGTATACATACGAAGTGCTCACTGACGGCAATAATCTCGTCAAAGGCTTTTATAATTGCGCACTCAGTATGTTTTAGCATCAGTAATGAGCAGTGAGTGAAGCTGTGGATAGACGAGGATGAGTGAACTAAGGGAAAGTGGCAGAATGTGGAGTAATAATTCAAGACAAATGGTATTATCAGCCTTTGTCCAAACCCATTACGCATCCAGACAGCCAACTTTGCGACATTTGTTTATACTCAGATTTGCTACAGGATGCAGTGCCAACCTACTTTGGTCACTCCCTCATTCTTCCACGTTATCTCCCATTCCATCCCTCATTCCACGACCGTGGAGATTCCAACGTTCCACAGTCGTGCACTGTGTGGGAGGTCTATCTATCTATCTATCTATTTATCTATCTGTCTGTCTGTCTGTCTCTCTCTCTGTCTGTCTGTCTGTCTGTCCCCGACCCTCCTTCCTTACCTAACTCCCGCTCACCCACTTACTTACCTACCTACCAAGTTGTCTGTCTGTTGGGCTCTCCAGAATACCATTTTGTTGCATATGGCGCACCCCAACAGGAAGATCCGTGACCTTCGTGCAATGTCTTATTCTTTTTCATCCTATTATTTTTTGAGAATCTGAGACTTCATTCTCTCATCCATATTATTTTATAACTCCTCTGTCTTTGTAATTGTTATATTCTATACTGCATCCATTAGGATTGCCTGATAAACCACCATCAGCCATCATCCCGTATATTGCCTCTCTATTTTCCACGTCGTTGTAGTTATTGCTGTTGTTGTTGTTGAGGGAGGTTGGGGGGCTCATTCATCCTGTTTTACAGTATTTCCCGGAACACGAGCTCCCTTCGGTATCTGATATTTTCTCGCTACACAGGTATAAATGTAACGTTGTAGTCTATATCGGTGGTTTTTGACCAGGAAAAGGAGTGGCAAAAGGAAGGAAACTCCCTCAGGGGGAAAGTTTGGTATTCTCGGGTACCGGGTGGGAAATACCTCGGCTGTGTCCAGTAAAGCACTTGATGAACGTTCAGTCCGTCTTTATTTGATCTTTACTCGTTTTACTTCTGAGTCATCACTCTTCATTTTTCTGACCTTCCTTTTTGCTCTCCCCATAGCATCCGCTCCGCTATTTTTACGGAAAATGACGTATGAAAGTAAAAACTCGTTGCCTCTATAGCGGTGAATCACGGAGCGGAGCGGACCCTGGGGACAAGACCAGTTAATTTGTACTTGTTCTTATTTTGTTGTTGTTGTTTTCCTTTCCTGGTATCCTCTGTCTTCGTACATTTTTTACAAATGTTTTGTATCATACATACGGGCAGGAACAATGTAAAGTGTCACACTAATGTATAATTATGAGTCCCTTACATAAACTTGTTCTGTCTGAATTCTAAGACTTGAATCATGTGGCATCTGAAAATTTGAGTGGTTGAATTGTTGTAGGGGAAAGTACACATCCATAAGACATAAAGGCAAAAGGGGGAGAGTTAAGGTGAATTGAGTTACGATGAAAGCACGACGACCCGATAACAGCCTCACTTAAGGTGAACGTAAGGTGATAGAGGACAGATTTAACAGAATGATAAGACAGAAAAAGACCCTACCATAAGCTCCCGCCATTCACCCAAGAATGATGGGAGAAACAAGCTTCTAAAGCTAGGAACTACTGGTCTGTATTGTACAAACAATAACATTCTTAATACACGTTATTAATATTATGATAGTCCCGCTAGCATTGTCTTTTGATACTTTATTTTCATTGGGAGGTTTGTATTGTGTTTTATCGAGTCCCTTGCTGCCCTTTTGCAATTACGGACCATGTCGTCGGCGTTCCTTCCCGGCGGGCAAATGAGTTTGGGTGGGTGAGCTCGCACGCGCGCAGACAGAGCCGTGCATACTCACGTGGAAACTGAAACCATGACCGCATTCCTGGGCCTTCTTTCTTTTTTTTTTCTTTCTTTTCCCTCTCTTTTCTCTTCTCTCTCTCTCTCTGACATGTGCAAGCTTAGCTTAAACGTTAAGTTGATAGAGGTTTTTTTAGTTTCTGTGCAATGATGGCTTGAGTGAGTTCTTGACGGGTGGATGGATGGACGGACGGGTCGACGAATGGATGGATAAATGGATGGATGGGTGGATGGTCGGGTGGCTAGATGGATGGATTGATGAAAAGATGGGTGAAATGATGGATGAATGGAAGAACATTTATTTGGAGAGAACTTTCACTGTATCCTTAGTAATTTTTTTATTTTTTTTTGTTTCCTGTGGGCAAAATGTAACTGTATTATTCACCCACTTGTCTCGATATATCATCACAGCAGATCTATATAATTAAGAGTGAGTTGCCAAACTTACATCTAGAACTCCGAAATAACCACAGTTGACCACAATTCACGCAGATTTGTTTTTAAAAATTGTAGTTTGTGACGTACGAATGAATTTGTAGGTAATGCAATGATCGTATTATGACTCAACGGTAACAATTTTCCAAAGGTTCCCAGTTCCTTTTTGGATATTGACAAAACTTTACAACAACAAAAACAAATCAGAAAATATGTGCGGTTGCAGCAAGGCTTGAATATCTACAACTACATATTACAATTTATTTATTTTTTGCCACACTTTGGCTCATTTTCGAAGTCTGATATTCCTGGCTTCTCTTGCCCGTGTTTTGTAAAACAAAGTTTCTTCTTCCGGTGTCATTTTTCAGCAGTTTGACGGGCCTTTCCGGAGCCATATTAAACTAGGACGGTGTATAGACCAATGCGAATCAAGACGCTGAGGAAGGCATTAGTTTTTTAAGCCCGGGCGTAGACTGGTCTTTTCTGCTTGTCTGCTCTAAACTGACGGCGTTTCCGTCAGGTCATCCTTCAAGGTGTTGAGGTCCATTTTTTCTCCGGGGGCCTCAGACTAGTGCTGTTGGCCCCCTATTCTTGATTGTGGTTCTGTTCTCTTCGTATTTCTCCGTTGTGGATCGTCAGTCGTTTCTTGTCTGTCTTTCTGTTTTTTTTTATTCGTGGTGATAGTGGTCATCCTTCAAGTGTGATCAGAATCCAATTAATGTAATAGTGATGTGATTGTCTTAGGCTTTCTTTTTCCGACTAATACTGTACTGGCGAATTGTTGATGGGCGTTTCTGGTAGGACCTTCTTCTGTCCTATTGTCCTTTCAGATTCTGTCTATCGTCTTGCGTTTCTCCTGGCACAATATGACCGTCATCGTGTCAACGCGCTTTCTCCAAACTCAAACTTCGACAACAGCAGGTTTCTCATGTGTGAGGAAACGAGGAACGGCAAGCGGAAATGTCAGAACCCTTCACGTAGTGAAATAGAATACCGTTTTTCCGTACACATGGAAATACTCTTTCTTGTTTACTATTTAGTGGATTTTTGACGTTTCCGTTTCCGTACACATGAAAACACGGCTTAACACTGAAGGCGCGTAATATTGCCTTTCAAGCACTCAGGCAACATACTGCCCATCCTCTATTGCCTCTCCTATCAAGACCTGCCCACATTTGGACGCTGAGTGGTCACAAGGAATGCTCTATACCAGCATATCTTTGCATGTTTTTCCCTTGCTCACTTCGAGCATGATTCTATAGGTAGAAAGGTGAAACCACAAGGCGTGAGTGTTCTCGAGGCCCGAACACCTGGTGTGGCTTGTGTATAAAGTAAAAAAACAGAATCTTTTTTAACGAAAGGAGGTCAGTTAAGGGCTTGAGAAACCTAGGAGGTTTTTCAAGTTCTCGTAATTAACAAATTAAAACCAGACAAGCTGTGGGGTCGCAGTACACCTTATATGAAGGAATATACAAGTGGAGCGGGTTAGTTTATTTTATCGAATTTTGGGATGTTGTTTTTTTTTTCGTTTTAAATGTTTTGAAGTTTGGTGGTGGTGTTTTTTTAACTGATGAAGATTAATTGAAGGACTGAAGATTGTGTATTGTGTTATATTATATTCATATCAATTTTTGTTGTTGTTGTAGCTAACGGCGGGTCTTGCAACATACAACTTTAGCCTCTCTCCATCTACCTCCTCTTCTCTCTCTCTTCCCCCCCCCCTCTCTCTCTCTCTCTCTCTTTATCTCTGTCCCTGTCCCTCTCGATCTCTACCTATCTATCTATGTCTGCTTCTGTCTATCTCTATCTCGTTCTCTTTGTCTCTCCGATCCCTCTCTCTCTTTATCTCTGACTCTTTCTCTTTGTCTCTGTCTATCTCAGTCTGTCTTTCTCTGTCTCTTCCTCTTTCTCTGTCTCTCTCTCTCACACTCACTCTCTCTCTCTCTCTCTCTCTATCTCTCTCTCTCTCTCTCTCTCTCTCATTATCTCTCTCTCTCTCTCTCTCTCTCTCTCTCTCTCTCTCTCTCTCTCTCTCTCTCTCTCACGCGCACGCGAGCCTGTTTCCTGTAATTGATTTGATTGAAGTTCTTGCAGGTTACGAGTAGAGCTTTACTGGCTAAAGCAGAACATACTTACCCGAGTATCATGAGGATCAGCACAATTATTTATTGACATTATATATTAATTAGTCTATTTAGTTTTGAATACGTTGTCATTATTACTGTGTCAACTTGCAGCTAAATGCTCTTTATTTATCGGGACATGTTATGAAGTTTATTTGATTTGCTATTAGCCGGCTAGGACTTTAATCGTTTATCTTCCACTTTGGTACATTATGTTCTTGGATAAGAGCACGGGAAAACCATTCTGGGGTCACATATGGAAACCATGAAAGTGAGAGTGCCACGGCTAGACGGTTGATAAAGACATGCATCTTTCCCGGTGACGCAAAGTGAATGGGGGAAACGAATAGGGGTGGGAGTGGAAAAGGTGATGTATGGGATGAAATGAGGGAATGGATGGATGGATGGATGGGTGGATAGATGGATGGGTAGGTGAATGGATGGATGGGTGGATGGATGGCCGGCTGGATAGATGGATGGGTAGGTGAATGGATGGATGGGTGGCTGGATGGCCGGCTGGATAGATGGATGGGTAGGTGTATGGATGGACGGGTAGGTGGATGGCCGGGTCGATAGATGGATGGGTAGGTGAATGGGTGGATGGATGGCCGGCTGGATAGATGGATGGGTAGGTGAATGGATGGATGGGTGGGTGGATGGCCGGCTGGATAGATGGATGGGTAGGTGAATGGATGGATGGGTGGATGGATGATCTGGTGGATTGATATATGGGTGGGTGAATCAATGGATGATTGGTGTATGTATGGACGGATGGATGTGATAGATGAATGGATGGTTGGATGTATGTATGGATGGATGGAAGATTGATGGATCGATGGATGGATGGATGGATGAGAAATATAAGATCTCGAGAGAAGGATGGAGCGAACAGAGAATCAGGCAGACAAAAATTCTTGGCTGATGTGATATCGGTTGAGTGCTTATTGTCTTCGTCAAACAAAAGCTTTGCTCACTTTTACGGGTTATTTGTAAGTATGAATGCATCTGAACATGCATAATTATGAAATAATAATCTTGGATTATAATTGGTTAATATTTTTTCGTTGGTTCTTTAACTGATGTAAGTCAGTCAAGATTATGTTGGTTTCAAAGTCGCAAGTCCTAGGTCAATTCTCTTGCAAAATTAAAGTCCTCGTGGATTCTATAGACACAAACTAGAATGTCCGTGGAATGTCAGAAATGCGTAGTTTTAAACAGGTGTTGAGGATTTAACAACCAGGTGAAAGGTAAATGTTTTATTAACTCTGATTAAGCCTAGAACGTCCCAGACCGTTTTCACAGACAAAGCAACAATATTTTCATAAACTCCAGCAAGTTTCAGTCTGGTGAATCTTCTTAAATCTAGATTCTCACTAGGTGTTGAGGAGAGAGAGAGAGATGGGGAACAGTATTAATTCTAGATTCTCACAAGATGGAGAGAGAGAGGGAGAGAGAGAGAGATGGGGAAAAACTTCCTAAATCTGGATTCTCACTAGGTGAGAGAGAGAGTGAGTGAGAGAGAGAGAGAGAGATGGGAAAACTTCCTAAATCTGGATTCTCACTAGGTGTTGAGAGAGAGAGAGTGAGTGAGAGAGAGAGAGAGATGGGAAAACTTCCTAAATCTGGATTCTCACTAGGTGTTGAGAGAGAGAGAGAGTGAGTGAGAGAGAGAGAGATGGGAAAACTTCCTAAACCTGGATTCTCACTAGGTGTTGAGAGAGAGAGAGAGCGCGATATTTGGAAACTTCCTAAATCTGGAATCTCACTAGTCATTGAGAGAAAGAGAGAGAGAGAGATGGAGAGCATTCTTAAATCTACATTCTCACAAGGTGTAGAGAGAGAGAGAGAGAGGGGTTCGGGGAGGGAGGGTTTTGAGTTTGGAGATGGCACTTCGATATGACAACGGTCACACTGCCCTAGGAAAAAGCAAGACGAAAGACAAAATATAAGAGAAAGAAAGGACGGAAGAAGACCCTACCTGAGGCGCCCGACAGCCACCTGCGAGAGAGAGAGAGGCGGACAGCCACCTGCGAGAGAGAGAGAGGCGGACAGACACCTGCGAGAGAGAGAGAGGCGGACAGCCACCTGCGAGAGAGAGAGAGGCGGACAGCCACCTGCGAGAGAGAGAGAGGCGGACAGCCACCTGCGAGAGAGAGAGAGGCGGACAGCCACCTGCGAGAGAGAGAGAGGCGGACAGCCACCTGCGAGAGAGAGAGAGGCGGACAGACACCTGCGAGAGAGAGAGAGGCGGACAGACACCTGCGAGAGAGAGAGAGGCGGACAGCCACCTGCGAGAGAGAGAGAGGCGGACAGCCACCTGCGAGAGAGAGAGAGGCGGACAGCCACCTGCGAGAGAGAGAGAGGCGGACAGCCACCTGCGAGAGAGAGAGAGGCGGACAGCCACCTGCGAGAGAGAGAGAGGCGGACAGCCACCTGCGAGAGAGAGAGAGGCGGACAGACACATCGAGAGACAGACAGACAGACAGAACGAGAGAGAGCGAAACAGTGCTTCGTCTGTGAAACTTCATCTTCTTTTTTCTTATAAGCTTATACTGATTTAGTATTTCCTCCTAAAGCCCCCGTCATTATAACTTTTAAGTCTTTCCCCTTTTTAACCTTTATCCTTAATATTTTTTATCTGCAATTTCTTTTTTTCTCTTCTTCCCCCACCTTTTTTTTGTTGTTTTTTCTTTTCGTCTTTTTATTTTCGTT
This sequence comes from Onchidella celtica, assembly GCA_963931925.1. Classification (NCBI taxonomy): domain Eukaryota; kingdom Metazoa; phylum Mollusca; class Gastropoda; order Systellommatophora; family Onchidiidae; genus Onchidella; species Onchidella celtica. The sequence continues at coordinate 30,548,061 of OZ007573.1, read as the reverse complement.
TTTCTCTTCCATCAATCCTTCCTGCTCACTCCTTCTTTTGAACGTCCCATGTCACATAAAATATTAATAACTACATACAACCCTATACTTACTTGCTCACACTCAAATAAATAGACAAACTATGAATGAGCATACCTTAGTGCTCACTTCATCATCCCGATCATGGATGTTCTAAAAAAAAAAAAACATATCAATTCAGTTCCGCATTCTCTAACGGTGTGTCACGAGTATAACACTCCAGTGAGCTATCGGAAGCGTGTACGCTATATTGGGCGCGTTGCTAACCACGTAAGAATTGCTCATTCCTTTCAGAATGTAAGGGCTTTTTTTAAACACGTAGCAGGTGACAAATAGGATATTATTAGTCACTTTAGTCACGTTTCAGGCTTTATTTATCTCATGGAAGAAGTTGTATGTAAATGCGAGACAGCTAGCTTAATGTGTTGATTTTTGCACGTGTGTGAAATGTTGCATGCAGTTGCAGATACTGACGGGCGTATTCGGTACCTACGAGCGTCAGGTCTGCGGCCACTGAGCAGTGAATAAAATCAACAGTTCATTGTAATTATAGCCCTTCTGGCCCGCTGAATACACACGAATGAAGTCATCGATTTAAGGACGCTGCGAAAGCTGAATTTTCTGAAATCCTCTTTGTATTTAGATGCAGACATTTCAGTTACCTTAAGTAGTTATTGAGAGGGAGGGGGGGGGGATCAAGATATCATTCATCTATTATTCAGACCTACTAATGAAGAGCCGGAACTTATAACCGTGAGGTGTTCAAAGCAACACAGTGTCAGTGCTGAATGGGTTAAAACCGAAATGACACACCTTTATTAACCTTCAAATTACATACACTAATTTTTTTTTTTTAAATAACAGGCTGATGCTGGCAGAAAAACTGCGAGACAGGTCATCACATAGGCAGACAGACTGGGGGACAGACAAATTAGCAGACACAGACAAAGAGGCATTGAGACAGACGGGGCAGTCGGACAGATTGATAGCATCCGCCGACTTTTTTTTCTGACTGGCGATTGCGTGATGAAAGACGACTTTCTCTTCTCAGGAAAAACGTACTGCCTTGTTTTACTGTATTACCCTGTTTCTCTTTCTTCTTCTTCTTTTTACTTTTCTAAATACATTATTATCCCGCTCCCAAACGCCACACTCAGGGCTTTGTGGGTCACAAGACGAAAGCTGTAAATTCAAAAAACGTGCACTCGTGCCAGAGGCATGTACAGGTAAACGCAAACTTGACCCCACTAACCGATCTTCTCACAATCAGGTGCACAAGGGACATTAATGTTCGACTATTAAATTAGCTCGTGTACTCGCGCGCTCTTTGTACAGCCCCACCCCCTGCTTTTTTCCTTTTTTTTAAAAATAAAAGTTGCTTTAAGAGGATTTGTGACCAGCAGCTGCATTTTTGCCTTGCAGCAATGCGTTTTTAGCATGTCGTAATGCGTTTTTTGCACTACCGCAGCTATAGAAGTTGTTTCCACGAAGGAGCTGATGCTTTCATCGACCATGCCATTGCTGTTTCTCTTCGCTTCACGTTTGTCAGACTTAGTAGGAACTACAAAGTTTGCATCATTGAGGAAAAGGATAAAAGATCAATTGTGATTTCAGATAACTCGGTAGATCTAGTCCACAGAATAAAAAGAATGCTAAATATAGAACTTCTAGAATATGCAGAACTGATTGAAAATATTAAATGAATTCAGGGAATATAAAAATTTATCACGAAAGACTATTTTATTGACATTTTCCAAAGTTTCTTGTCAGAAAAGTGGCAATAAGGTGACCTGTTTCAAAAATGGAAAAACTGAGCATAAGATATGGTTAGCTGATTGGTTGTTAGGATAGGACAGATCTTGAATTAAATGCTGCCCTTCACTTTGAACGTTAATATATATTGGCCACTGTACGATGGGGGGGGGGGGGCTGTCACAAGCGAATCCCAATAAAATGGCATTACCTTTAAAGAACATTATGAATACGTGGAGTACGTAAGATGTATTTGAAAACGCGCGATGGGGTGCAAATTTTATGTAAACATTCTGTCCCTTGTATATCAGCGACAAGCGCGCATTCATGAAGATGTAGACTACAAAAACTGTCTGAAAGATTATGATCATTTCCTTCATAATGAAGACCAGACTATGCGTTAAAGTAACACGAAAGAAACGGTTTATCACCATTAAGGGAAACTGGAGCGGTGTTGAGATTTTTTACCCTCTTCGTTTTTAATCTTGGAAATCGTAATTTGACACAGTTGCGGTGTCATTTCGTGACAGGTGATGATTGATGATAGCAGTCAGAATCCAAGCACACTGGGCATGCCATAAGTGCTCCTCTCCCCACCCCAAAATTTATTTGAAGGTTTTTCTACTGTCTCAGTGGCCAGCTGGTTCCATATTCGTCTTTTAGTGTGATTTTGAAAACTGAATATCTGCGAATGGACATGTGTTTGAGAATTGCGTCATGTTTATGGGTGTGGTCATATGTTTGCGTGTATGTGTCTGTTCGTTTAAGTGCAAGTTTGTCTTCTGAATGTCTATGTACGTAAGGTGTGTTCCAGAGTATTCCTCACTGTGTACTTCAGAACCCGCTGCTATTCTAAATATTATGCAAAATAATATTGAGTTGTGGGTGGGTACCCGTGCTGAAATGTCTGCGTCTGTGTGTCACGGTGTACGCTTCTTCCATATTAACTTTGTTTAGAATCTCTATGTGCCTTCTAGAGTATCTCTTTACGTATACGTAGGGGAGTATGTGCGTCTCAGTGTCTGTTTCAGTGTGTCTCAACGTCTGTTTCAGTGTGCCTCAATGTCTGTTTCTCTGTCTCAAGGTCTGTTTCAGTGGGTCTCATTGTCTGTTTCAGTATGTCTCCGTGTCTGTTTCAATGTGTCTCAATGTCTGTTTCAATGTTCGCCGTGTCTGTTTCAGTGTGTCGCCATGTCTGTTTCAGTGTGTCTCAATGTCTGTTTCAATGTGTCTCAATGCCTGTTTCAATGTGTCTCAATGTCTGTTTCAATGTGTCTCAATGTCTGTTTCAATGTGTCTCAATATCTGTTTCAGTGCGTCTCAATGTCTGTTTCAATGTGTCTCAGTGTCTGTTTCAATGTGTCTCAATGTCTGTTTCAGTGTGTCTATGCGGTTTAGTGTATTTTATCATGAACTTATTGCCTGTGTGTGTATTCATGTCTTTCAGAGTATCTCTTTTGGGAGAGACTGGGTATGTCTATTTCCAATGTATTTTTAAGTGTGTATCCATATATCGACATCTTTGTTATTGCTGTTCCTGGAAATCTGCTCCATCTGATTGTTCTTTCTTTTCTCCTACGCGTTTTATTGCATCGTTCCTGCATTATTTCTTACTCAAGCCTTTGCTGCATACAACTTTTTCTGTTTGCCACATTTTGACTGTGCTTCAGCCTTGTTGCGACCCCACAAATTTTCTGTGTTTTGGATTTTTTTGTTTTATATATTTAGTCAATTTCCACGTGAATGTCCGTTTGATTATTGTCTTGTGTTGCTTGAAGCTTGACGTGCATACGAATTATGAAATGACCAAAAATGTTTTGTCAAGACATTTGGTTTCTTTGTAAACAATACCAATCCTGTAGTTGCTCGACAAATTCCGCGGAGTGAACTTAGGGTTTCATCTGTTTCGCTAAGCGACACTAAGCTTATTGAAAAGACTGTTTTTCTATTGGTGGGCCTGGGATATTGTGGAACAACATCAGCGTTGACTCCAGGAAAAGTGAAAACATCGTCACATTTAAAAATAGGCTCAAAACTGAATTTTTTAGGACTGTTTTCTTTGAAACTGAATGGTGTGCCTTTTTGGTCTCAGACGTTTGAGGATGAGCGTAGGTTAAGTGTTTTGCTGATGTGTGTGAGTGGGAGCATGACGGATTGATCTTATGTTAATTCTGTTTCTAAGTCTAGTTCAGCGCCATAGAGCACACCAGTTTTGTGGATTTGAGCACTATGCAAGTTATTATTATATATTACATCTGTTCCATTCTTTCAGTCTTCATCTTTATCAGTTTTCCCTCTTTCTATCTTCATCTTTATCAGTTTTCCCTCTTTCTATCTTCATCTTTATCAGTTTTCGCTTCTTTCTATCTTCATCTTTATCCGTTTTCCTTCATTCTATCTTCATCTTTATCAGTTTTCCCTCTTTCTATCTTCATCTTTATCAATTTTCTTTTCTTTCTGTCTTCATCTTTATCAGTTTTCTCTCTTTCTAGCTTCATCTTTATCAGTTTTCCTTCTGTCTATCTTCGTCTTTATCCGTTTTCCCTTTTTCTATCTTCATCTTTATCCATTTTCCTTCTTTACAATTTTTCCGCATTTCCTTCTTTCTATTTTCAGACCAGTATAAATTAAGGATTTACAAGTGTGATTAGTCTTCCATGTCTTTATCGTCATCAATGCTTTTGATGGTGGTGTTATTGTTTGTTGTTTTTCAGCTGCTAAACATTTCGTCTTCTTTGACAATTCATAAATGTACTTGATTTATCCATGTAATAAGATTGTTGTTGCTTGTACGTGCGTACCCCATTCGTTTGCACTAGGTGTACGTATTCTAAAACCTTTTGTGACTCCAGAGCTAGAGAGCTCTCCCCCACCCCCCGTGAAATAGCCTTAACAACAGCCTTAATTAATTATTCTTTCCGATTTTCTTTTTGTTTTCCTCCTGTTTTTTGGTTGAATGGGTAAGGGGCAGGGTTAGGGATTTGATACGATTTAGGGCTGAGGATAACGACAGAATTAGGGATAGATATGTATACGCACGCGCCTTAGCTGAAAACGCTTGGGGTATGGACGTACAAATACCAACAGCCATGTAACAAACGCTGAAAATGGCGTGTTTGTGATTATTTTAAAGCATATTCGTGAGATTAATTATCCGGCCTGGCGCCAGCTGCAATCATAAAAGACTATTGTTATAAGCAGCACGTACGCACCCCAAGCGTTTGTCCTAGGTGCCCGTACGTATACTATCCCTAACCCCGTCTTTATCCTCAACCCTAAATCTTATCGAATCTCTGCCCTCTACTCGTTCAACCAAAGAACAGGGGGAAAATAAAAAATAAAATCCGAAAGAATAATTAATCATAATTAATTAAGGCTGTTGTTAGGAGCATTTCAGGAGTAGCTCTCTAGCTCTGGAGTCTCAAAAGGCTTTAAAATATGTACCCTTAGCGCAAAAACCTTGGTTGACGTGCGTACCTGTAACAACATTCATTATAAAATTTAAAGACTTTAGATTTTAAAAACGTAATTATTTCACTCGTTTAATTAAAACTGGGCTTTATTTCAGAACGGCATCGTTGAAAATGCGATTGCAGCAAAATCCATTTTTTTTTCCATTGTTTATCTCGCTATAATCTCTAGCGACTTAGTTCTTCAAAGGCCTTTTTTTTTTAATGCAATTATGAACAAGTTGGCATGACAGGCTCGTTAGGTGCAATGTTTGAAAACACCGAGGCAAAAGTCAAAGAAAACTTTCACTCCGAGTAAACAACTTATGTTTAAGTAATAATAATAATTCATAGCATAATTATGTATAGCGCTTCATCCCGTTAACAATGAGGGTGTAAGCGCTTTACAACATTTGTCATGTAATCACACACACAATACACAGGCATACTCAGGAAAAAAAACAAAAAAACTAGATGGACATTCAGAGTGTAAAAAGATGGACTCTTCAGCTGATGTTTAAAAGTCATAAAATTTTCAGTCTCTCTCAAAGACAGAGAGGCAGAGAATTCCAAATCTGAGGTTCTTGAAAAGAAAGGGTCTCTTTTAAGTATTTTCCCAGCAATTTGAAAACTTAAATAGCCAAGATGTCCTCTGCCGTAGACAAACATCTCTCATATCTTTTATTTGTTTATTTCATCTCAGGATTACGTGGAACAGCACCTTGAGAGACATTCTTAGTCATGACCTTGACCCAGAAGTCCCCTCACCCTGGGCTGACCTTGCCCTGAAGGACATGTTGATCTACAAGTCAGGGAGCAGCGCGGCTGATATGTCGACCATGGCAGGTTTACCCGAGGACATGAAGAGGGAAGAAGTGCTCAGGTGAGTTACCTCAACAGACAGTTATTAGTCCCCAGCCGAGGAGAAGAGGGAGTGAGCGGACACATTTCTTTTTATTTCATTTTATATTTTATTTTACATTTATTTTTTTTATTTTTTTATTTTTACTATAATTTATATTATCCCCCCCCCCCCCCGCGTGGTTTTGGGGGGTGGGGGCGGATTTAGGATTTCAGAAAAGTAATACCTATATTTAATGGTGCTTACTACATTTTGTTTTGTGAAAGTACTGTTTTGTTTTTTCGTATCAGAGTGACTGTTTGGGTCAAGTGGTAGAATCTCGGTCTTGTCAGCGCCTTGCAGTTTTGGGAAAATACCACCTAGGTTAGTGTTAGGGTTAATAGAAGTAAGCAGAAGCTTGGGGGGAGGGGGGAGAAAGAGCACTAAGATAATAATTCACAGAAAATATGAGGCGAATTAAAGTTGTGGTGCAAGAGGCAACGGAAATGTGGTTTTTAAGGAGACTCCTAAATATTTTATGGAAGGAAAGGAAATCGAATGAAAAGGTGATGAAAGACGCCAACACGGAGCGATCACTAATAAAAACAATTAGGAGAAGACAATTGCAGTTCATGGGACACCTGAATCGACACAAAGGTCTTGAACAGGGAAAATAGAGGGCAAAAAATGCAGAGGTAGACAAAGACTAACATATCTAGAGAGTTTGAACAGATGGGCGACAGGGAAAAACCAGGACTTTTTGAGAGCATCCGAGCGGAGTAATGAGTGGCGAACCATGATCGTCGATATATCTGTTCCAGATCCGGCACTTGAAGAGAGAGAGTGCCTAGTTAGTGCTCAGAAAAGCAAAGCGGGAATGAAAGGAAGAAGAAAGAGAAATGACTAAGATGGGACTCGAACCCTCGACCTCTGCTACGGCACCCACCGCGGTTAGGGTTAGGATGGCGTCTGGCTCGCCGTTTACAATAACCTTTTCTCTGGCAGAATGGCCACTGGGGCGTTTTGGGGGAGTTTCTCACAAAGTGGGTCACAGAAATGCTTATTTTGAGTATTGTGTCTATCTAGCTCTTTAATGTCCTCTGACGACTATGGCAGGTTTACCCGAAGACATGAAGAGGGAAAAAGTGCTCTATTGTGCTCTTTCTGTTTCTCTCTTTCTTTCTCTGTCTCTTTTTCTCTGACTTTCTCTTTCTTTCTTTCTTTGCCTTTTCTCTTTCTCTCTCTCTCTCTCTCTCTCTCTCTCTCTCTCTCTCTCTCTCTCTCTCTCTCTCTCTCTCTCTCTCTCTCTCTCTTTCTCTTAAATCAGCTTAATTTTTTTTTTATAATTACAAATAAATTGCTTACTTTACGATATTTCAACAACAGGGCCAAGTCGTTTTGTTTTTTTTTAACCGTGATCCGGGATTGTATTTATACTACTGATGTTAAAGTCAGCCTCCTTTACTGAACTGCATTCACACGAGTTGCCCCATCATTGTTGCTATTCTGTGGCATTGAATCTGAATTATTGTCGATAGAAGGAAAGCCATTAGAATGGAATTTAGGGGGAAATGGATCTCAAAGGGTTGAGAACCACTGTTTGTACATTATCAGCACGAACTTACCCTGCTACTGGTATACCATCAACATTTTGCTCTCCGTGGGCAAATACGACCAATTTTCTGAGAGAAACCAGTGCTGCTTCAGGGCATGGCCACCTGTAGTTTAACACAAATAGAACCACACTGCATTGTATTTTGCCTCAAGCAGAGTAGACCAGAAATGAAACTTTTTGGGCGTTTTCCAACCAATGGATTTTACCCCGGACCGCATTGGGCGTGTATGATATATTAAATGCTGACAGCTACAGGCAATTTCTTTTGAGGTCGAAAATGCAATTTTTGCGTGATTTTTTAAAAAATCTATTGAAAACGTTGAAAACCACGGGCTTTTTTCAATGTTTGAAAATGCAATTTTGTGTGGTTTGTAACCTAAAAATGTGGAAAACTTCGGGCTAATTTTGAGGTTCAAAACTGCAATTGTGCATGATGTTTGGTGGATGTTGGAAATTTTATATCATAGCACTAACACGTGAGTCCTTGGTGACTACATTGATATCTTACCATGTGGCCACCACATGTCTGACTTTATTACTTTCCCTGTTTGTCATGCACTCTGAGCTATTTTTATAAATTATATTTCATAATTTTAATATGGAGCTTAGCTAAATACGTTTTTATTTATTTTTTTGGTCACGTACTGACTTTGTACCAACTCTCTGCGATCTCACCCCCCCCCCTCTCTCTCTCTCTCTCTCTCTCTCTCTCTCTCTCTCCGACCTCAAATCTCTCTCTCTCCTCTCCGACCTCAAATCTCTCTCTCTCTCTCTCTCTCTCTCTCTCTTTCTCTCTTTCTCTATCTTTTTCCTTTTCGCTCTATTTCTCTCTCTTTCTCGCTCTTTCACTGTTTGTTTCTCTCTTTCTTTCTTTCTTTCTCTCTTCCTTTGCTCTCTTTCTTTCTTTTTCTCTGTTTATCTCTTTCTTTCTTTCTTTGCCTTCTCTCTTTCTCTCTCTCTCTCTCTCTCTCTCTCTTTCTCTCTCTCTCTCTCTATTTTTCTCTCTCTCTCTTTCTCACCCTCTCTCTTTCTCTCTCTCTCTTTCTCGCCCTCTCTCTTTCTATCTCTTTCTCTGTCTCTCTCGGCTCGGCCTATGTGTGTCTGTGTATGCGTATTTCCGAAGTATTTCACCCCAGTGTCACCAAAATTTAACATAACTTTCTTACGCGAATATCGTGTTTATTCTGAGACTCCGGTATTGATTTCCCATTTCCGAGCGAGATAGTTTGCTTTTAATCAAGAAAGTGTGCTGGTGGGAAGAGAAGAAAAAAAATCATTTTAAAATAAAGAGAATTAAAAGAATAAAAAATAAAAGATGGCGGCCAGGGTACACACACAAAAAACGCGCGCACCTGAAGAGCAGGAAGACATTCTGTTGATAGATTCTGTCCCTTATCGCGCTGAAATTTGTTCCCCTGTTTCATAAAAAAATAGAGATGATGCCATCTACCGTTCGTTTATCAGAGTTGCAGCCAGTAGAAGGCAGGGAACATCCGGGTCTTCTTCCTCCACTACTTCTTTCTTCCTTTTCTTCATTATCTGTTTTCCTTCTATCCATCTCCATCTCCATCCGTTTTTCTTTTTTTTATTACCGTGTTTATCCGTTTTCTTTTTTCCTAACTTCATCTTTCTTCACGTTTCATCCTTCTATCTTCATCTTCAGGCGTTTTGCTTCTTTCTGTTATCATTTCATCCGCTTTTTATCTGTTCCATCTTCATCTTTATCTGTTTTCCTTCTTTGTATCTTCATCTTTATCCGTTTTTCTACCTTCTATCTTCATATTTATCCATTGTCTTTCTTTCTGGCTTCATCTTTATCCGTTTTCTTTCTTTCTGTCTGCATCCCTGTTCATTTTCCTTCTTTCTAGCTTCATCTTTATTCGTTTTCCTTCTTTCTGTCTTCATCTGTTTCCGTTCTCCTTCTTTCTGTCTTTATTGCTATCCGTTTTACCATCCTGCCATTTTGTCTGTACAGACAGAAATCTTTGCCAAAAAGATGAAATTGCGATGTTAAGTTCTGGGCCGTGTGGCTTTTTGTTCGTGTTGCTGTTGTCGTTGTTGAAGGGTGAAGATGATGCTCCTATTCTGCGTTTTATTTTTTGTTTGATACTTTTATGCTGGAAAAAGTTGCTACAACTTTCAGCAAGATTTCCTAACCGTGAAATGAAATGTGTATCGGAGGACGAACCATTCACGACAATGATTATGACTGTATTAAGCTGCGTTTTCATGTAAACGGAAAGGGAAACGGCAAATCTAAAATCTTTAAATTCTATAATAAATGTTGTTACAAGTACGTACGTCAACCAAGGTTTTTGCTGTAGGGTTACGTATTTTAAAGCCCTTTGAGACTCCAGGGCCGGCTAGAGAGCCCCTCCCAAAATAAACCTAACAACAGCCTTAATTAATTATGATTATTTATTCTTTCAGATTTTCTTTTTGTCGTCCTCCTGTTTTTTGGTTGAAAGGGTAGGAGGCAGGGATTCTATAAGATTTAGGGTTGAGGATAAGGACGGGGTTAGGGATAGGTACGTATACGTATGCGGCCCTAGCGCAAAACGCGTGGGGTGCCCAGGTGCTTATAATATTATTATAACAACAGCCAAAAACCGGCGTTTCCGTATACATGAAAACGTTCATTCAGTTTCACGACTTGAAGGGTTTCTGGCGTTTCTGTTGCCGTTCCCGTTTCCGTACACATGAAAACTCAGCTTTAGTCTCCCACCTCTTCTTCCCTCCTCTCTCGCTGTAACTCCTAACATTTCTTTCTGACCCTTTCCCACCCCTAGAAATCATGTTTATATTTTGGTGGCTTGAGCTGATAATTTCGCTCATTAATAATACATCAGGTGTATAACAGTCCCGCTTATCCAATTCCGTTGAAAGTTGTTATCAATGCCAAACACCTACCTACCTTGGGCCAGGCAGGCAGTGTAGGCGTTTATCATGAGCTAACGCCCAGTGTAGTGACTAAGTTGGCTTACCCCAGGTGGGTGTTACCAGGTGTGGCATCATTCGTAACTATCTGAAATATGAGCTCGTTCGTTTATGTTTGACCTCAGCTTTTAAGGCTTAATTTTGAGGGCTTCTCTGACATTTTTATGCGTCATCCATTCAAGAGTCCAGCTATATTTATGTTTTTGTCTCCTTTGTCTGTCGGTAATTTCAATGTTTATCAAAATATTGAAAAAAAAAAAAGTAATTCCCTAGCTGTCGGGATTGTTAGTAAGGGCAATGACTGTGTTAATGTGGCGTTTTGTTTGTGTGCAAGTTATTTCAAGAGAGTGTTAAAACGTGTGAAAACAGTGTCAAGAGAGTGTTAAAATGTGTGAAAACAGTGTCAAGAGAGTGTTAAAATGTGTGAAAACAGTGTCAAGAGAGTGTTAAAATGTCAACTTCAAGGTGTGTAATTCTGTTGAGAGAGTGTTAAAATCTGTTATAACAATGTCGTATCATCTATTAGCAGTTTTTCATAGCATGTGAAAAGACACCGAAGTGTTTTGCTGCTTTCTTGTGGCATCTGAAAGGTCGTATCGTGTCTGCTTGTCCGTATCGTGTCCGCTTGACCGTTTATTACAAAATCTCCACTTCCATGGGTGTATCTGCATTCTCTACCGGCCCCCATTTTCCCACGCCTTTGCCGCCATACATTTCTGCCGTTTTCTCTTTCAAATAGCAAAATAAAAAGAAAGAAGAAAAGACAAATCTTGACACCCCCGCCCACCCCACCCATTTGAAATGTATCATTTTAACACCCTGATGTCCGTTTTGAAGTGAGTTCCCAGCTTGGCCTTTTTTGGCACGTGTGCAAAAGGAAATAATTTTGATATATTGCGGATTCTCTCTCTCTGAGATAGATGAGAAAATTGGAGGAAGAAGAAAAAGAGAGAGGAGTTCGATATGTGTAATGAAATACCAGATGTGCCAAGGACGATTTAAGGGAGTCGGAAACAGCTAAATACCTGATATGTATGATTCATCCGGATCAGGCGCGTACCTATTGACTTCTTGCTCACTGTCAGTTGAAGAGGCTGGTGGTTGCTGCAGTGTGAGCTTTACGCTGAGATTAGGGGCCGACTATACAGCACGTACAGTGGGAGGCGAGGGAGAAGGAGGTGCATTTTGTGTGTGGAAAGCGCAGTCGGGGGGAGGGGAGACGTAGACCGGGAGGTGGTTGGAGAGCGTACATAATTTATGCATTTCAGTTATGGTTCTGAAAAGTAAGTTATTGGATTCTATTAAATATCATTACTGTACATCTTACAAGCGTAAAAGCCGGGCTCCGCGCGGACCCCCCTAACACCTCCCCGCTTGTCACTTTCTATCCTCTCTAATCTGTCTCGGCAAACCGAAATACATGTAATTACCAAACCAAGCAGCCGGGTATTCCTGTGTTCTAATTTTAGCCATGAGTGGGTCGAATAGTTTAAATCAGACGAAAGCAGTTATCTACATACATGTGCTCTGAAAAAAATGGATTGGACGCCAGTAGTCAGCGACACAAAGCAAACTGAGAAAATTGAAAAACAACCAATTTAAAAAATCCAAACTTCTGTGCACCCTCCACAGTATTTGACACCTACATGTAAAATTTGGTTTTCTGAAGGTGGCCTAATGAAAAATGTATTGGGTTCAAAGGTGGAGAATTTGTGAGTTACAATATATAGAGATGAAACAATCAAATAGTGTCTTACAAACGTCTTTTTTGGGGGGGGGGGCGGTTCTTTCGTTGTGTGTGAGTGTTGGGGGGGGGGGGTAAAGCCAACTTAAGACAGGCATAAATTAAGGATGGAGGGGGGCGAGATCAAACTCGCCCACATCGAGAGTGCATACTTTTTGGGTGGCCCCTTTATATGATGAAGTTCAGCTGAGGTTGAGGTTCAAGAACATCACTGTCCCCATCCATCCATGCACGAACATGATCGGCAAACAGTTCAGTCAGTGGGAACATTAGAGGAATTAGTAACAATCAATAACATTATCTGTTCACACTGCTCTTTATAACAGACCCATAGTCTCAGTTGGTCTCCGAATTTCACGTTAAATGTAGATCAAGTGATAACTTTCAAATGGAACTCAGTTTAAAGTAAAAAAAAAAAGAATTATAAAAGCAAATAAAATAATATAAATTGAAATTAAATGAAAAATAATGTAAAAAAAAAATTTTAAATACCATAAAATAAAACTAGGTGAAATGAGGTAATGATTAAACGGAATAAAGATAAATTTAAATAAAATCATTCAGCAAAAGTCGTCTTGTTGGAGTGCTTAAGTTTCCTGATTTTTTAAAATTGTTCTTTAATTAATTTGTGTTTTTTTTTTAGTTTCTTTTTTTTTTTTAAATTTTGCGAACGTAAATCTATCTCGAGAGAGACGAGGGGAGAGAAAGAAAGAGACAGACAAACAGCCAGACAGACAGAGCTGCGTTCGGATGGATAGAAAGTAAAACAACTCCAAACCTGTCGTTTCATGAACGTGACATCCACACCTTCAGGACTCGTATCTTGGTGGGCTTTCTGTAGGTACAACCTGTGATTGATAAGAACTAAGCCTTTGTAAAAATAGGAGACGACTGAACACCTCTGGAAATCTAATCGGCCTACTAATCTGGCCTCCCTAGAACACGGAAGTACATCAAACGATTCCTTCGTTTTTCACACCTGAACTTGAACTTCAGACAACAGAGACCGCCTTTCAAAACACCATTCGTTTCCTGACACACCGTTGAGACTGGTGCAGGTAGAGAGGTTAAAGTACGCCTGCCTGCTTTCAGGTTTCAGAAAAAAAGGATTAATGCGATTCTCGAAACAGTGACAGACCTGCATTTTTGGGACCCTGAAGCTTTGGCTGTTATGGGGCCCCTTCGCAACCAGCAACAATAAGGCAACATCCAAAATTCATTTTGTGCACGGACTTCTCCCTGATTTGGGGCCCCGAAGCTCAAGCATTATTTGTTTCACAGTAGATCCGGCACTTCTTTGAATGTGATCAACATTATAATGCAGTTTGTTCTTTTTCTTTGCAAATGATTAATATTCCTTTGACGAAATATAGATGTCATCGTTTGTACAGTGATGAGCTCCATCAATGTCTTTGTCAGTAAACTCTAAATGATTTGTTATTGTTGTTTTTCCTTAGTTTCTGAACAGGACTGATGTTTTAGCTATGCCCGTACATGCCAAAATAATTGGCCTGATCCTGTTTGCAAATCATGTAACGACAACGCATAGAAACCTGCAATACCGTCTCTTTAGGCGAGTGTTACCGCATGTTACTATGATCTGGGAGTCTTTTAAATGGGTGAAAGATCAACGTTTTATTCGAATTTCTAATGCTGTGGATTTTTGGTGGTCACACGACACTCCTAAAGACCATGAGTTCTACAATTTATCATGGTCATGAAAAACTGTTGCTAAAACCATACATTAGAGTAGTAAACAATACCATATACTTACTATATAGCCATGTTTGGCATTTGCATTTGAAGAATGGGCGCACTTCATATGAATTTGAATATAGCTGAAAAAACTGTCTTGATAATTAATCAAGCCTCGAGATGTTTATGTGGACACTTTGTAATTTTTCATAGTATATTAAAATGTTATATTTCATTTCTTTTACGTTTTGCTTTTTTCTTAATACTTACATTATTCATAGCCTAGACCTGTAAAGGTTTGTTTTATGGCCAATTTCCCAGCGTGGCTTAAAAAAAGAGAACAGAAATAATTTATGATATAAACCCCTTTTGTCTGATACTCAACTAAGGACAAAGATTTGTGGGTCTACAGACCAGTGGCCGTATGCATAATCAATGCGTAAACTAAAGTAAATACGTCGACTGGTGTTAACACGAGAAATTGTATTCATTTCTTGCGTTAACACCAGTCAACGTATTTACTTTAGTTTACGCATTGATTATGCATACGGCCACAGGCCACTGCCCATTGACGAGCTAACACGTGGAATTTTCTGAACATGTTTCCCATTACAGGTCTCCCTTTGCCCTCCCCATCCCTTCCCTGGTTCCTAAATTAAATTCACTTGATGGGTGTTTTCACACCGATTCTTTCTCTTATCCTCACTCACCCCGGGTTTTTTGTTTGTTTATTTTCTCCTTAAATGAAAGACGGGTTGAGCAAAATTTGGGAAACATTTAGAGTAGAGCTGATGTGGCCAGTTATTGTTCTAGTCTCATCTGAATGCTGTTTTTTGCCATTATATCTTGATGAATTAAACACATGGGGTAATTTTGGCATATTTTCTGCACGTTACTGCAGATTGAAGAGCAGTTTTTTGCACAGGTTCTCAATTGTGTGTTTACAAACATTTCGCCTCATAGTGATTGTGCAGCTGTCGAGAGAATAGGATTGTCCACACTTTCGCCCGTGTGGTGTCTGACTGTCTTAATGGATATATTCCACCTGGACTCAAAACTTCCAGGTGTAAGTAATAAGTGTAGGTGGGTGGGTGCATTTTTTTCCCAAGACAACAAACCAACAATTATGACACCATATTTGTGGCCTTTTTAGTTTGCCAAAATCGAATGCATGTATTTATCTGTTTGTCTGCGTGTCTGTTTGTCTGCCCCTCGCCTGCCTGTCTGGCAGACTGCTTGTCTGCTGCCTGTCTGTCTGTCTGTCTGTCTGTCTCTCTCTCTCTCTCTCTCTCTCTCTCTCTCTCTTCTCTCTCTCTCTCTCTCTCTCTCTCTCTCTCTCTCTCTCTCTCTCTCTCTCTCTCTGACTGCGTATTCTTCAATCTACAATGATTCAACGGTACCATTTTACATTGGAACTCATTTTTAAATACATTGTTCCCTATTAAAACGCATGACATCAACTACATCTTTTTCTGTGATACCAGCTCGTCCTGGAGAAAAGTGCCCGTTTTCCAGGCTGAAAGTACTTAACCCTTTCTTTTCATTTCCATCCTCGATTCTATTATGACCTGTTTCTTCTCTTTATCCCTTGTACAGTCCTTTACACCCACCACCATAGATTCTCATTAACCTGGGTGTGAAGGTATTGTTAATCCTTGAAAAGCCATTGACCCCCCGGCGTTATTTCAGAACCATCCTACAGGTGTTCTGTGTAAGATAAGCCAACATGCTGCGAATGCTGTTAGCTTAGCTAAACATGTGGAATATTTGTTGCATTAAGTCAGAGCTTCACCTTTGATTGTTCATGATAATTATTGGTTATATATCGTGCCTTGTGTTGTTATGTAGGCAAAGGTTATCTAGAGTTCACAAATCTATCTATCTATCTATCTATCTATCTATCTATCTATCTATCTATCTATCTATCTATCTATCTATCTATCTGTCTGTCTGTC
Organism: Onchidella celtica; assembly: GCA_963931925.1. Taxonomy (NCBI): domain Eukaryota; kingdom Metazoa; phylum Mollusca; class Gastropoda; order Systellommatophora; family Onchidiidae; genus Onchidella; species Onchidella celtica. The sequence goes on along the minus strand of OZ007573.1, from coordinate 30,532,055 downwards.
TGTCTGTCTGTCTGTCTGTCTGTCTGTCTGTCTGTCTGTCTGTCTGTCTGTCTGTCTGTCTGTCTGTCTGTCTGTCTGTCTGCCTGCCTGCCTGCCTGCCTATCTATCCATCCGGCAGTCTGTCCGTTCGTCCGTCCTTTCGCCCACCAGTGTGTCTATTTGACTATTTGGTGTTACTGCCAGGGATGATGAAATTACAATTTACTGTGTATCAGTCTAGGGATCTTTCCAAATCAGCGAGTCTTTTCCAGTGCTTAACTGGCTGTCTTCTTTAGGCTACCATTTGCCTTAACATGAAACAATCTCTACTACTCCATTCCCCATCACGTATTGATTAGTTCAGCGAATCTGCTCAGCATTTTCGAATGCCTTTCAGCGTGGACCCCTTGTGTTCACCTAATCAATGCCTTGCCGACTGTTTCCGCATGGTTGAGTGAGCTAATGAGTCCTCATTCTTGGTTTTGTTTTGTTGTTTTTTTAATGTCTTAGGTCTTTTTCTTTTTTCTTGTTCGATTTGGTACCACCAGAGGCATACCATGTAGTGCATCATATCATTTTTGTACTGATGTTTTAGTGTCTTCGATCAGTGCACTTTTCCTCAGTGCTAGCATCTTGTTTATTGGAACCTGAGGGGGCATTGGAACCTGAGGGGTGCAAACTGGCGAAAGTAACATAACGAACAACAAAAGGTGAAGGGCGCACAGTGGCGTTAAACTCAAACTCAAACTCGTATTCAAATCTTAGTGTTAGCTGTGATAAACATTTAAACTTTTGTTTACTTGTGTGTGGTTTTTTGTTGTTGTTTTTGCCACTTAATGAATTGTTGCAGGTGTTTAAATTAAATTGTGTTTAAATACAGAGAAAAAACAATAATTCATTGACATAAAACTAAAAATGAGTAATTTGTGAATTGAAGGCAACAAGACGAGAAAACATGGGAGAAATAAAAACGGTAACAGGAGATTAATGGACGTGGGAGAGAATGCTATCGCGGTATCTGGAGCTATTCATTTTCACGACAAAGATTGAAATGGTAATAAATACGACTGAATCGAGTGACTATAGCGGTCTGAGTATCAAGTGCCTGACACTGGGGAAATAATGTGTGTTGAAAGTACGTAAAAGAATACTATTATAAATTCTGTTCGTATTGATTCTGTCCGTTAAGATAGATTACAAAAATGGTAATGGGGGACTGTTGTTTTTGTTGTTTATATTTGTTACTTGCCGTTTCCACTGTAACTGGGTGATATGTAGTTGTTGTTGGTGTATAATGTTGCTTTTGCTGCTGCTGCAGTTTTACATCATGGCCGGACGGGTGGCACCTGACCGTCGGGTAGCCATTTGGCTGACGGATGGACATTTGGTTGACGGACGAGTAGCCATTTGTGCCAATAGGTGGACTCTTGACCGACTGATGGACTCTTCGCCGACGGGTGACCATTTGGCTGACGGATGGACACTTGACTGATGGGTGGACACCTGACGGATGGGTGGAGGCCTGGCCGACTGATGGACACTTAGCCGACGGTTAGACACTTTGCCGACGGTTGGACACTTTGCCGACTGGTGGGCATTTTGCCAACGACTAGACTCCCGGCCGTGCGCATGTGTACACTTGACCAACACTTGAACACTTGTTGGGGCTGGTGGACACTTGGTCGGGATGGGTGGACACATCGTTGGGGTGGGTGAACACTTGGCCGGGACAGATGGACACTTGACTGACGCTGGGCATTTTGCCGATGGGTTGACAGTTGGCAGAAAGAACATTGGACCAGTGCACACTATACCAAGCTTTCATTTTCGCAACAGCATGCCTGGTCGCTTGAAAACCAGACATGTTTTAGACTAGAACTGCGTAACAGGAATAAGTGGCCAGCATTGAATATTTGAATCTGGGTTATAGTTTAAGTTATATTGATTGATTAAAGTTATATTGATTAAAAAGTTAATTTTCTTTCAACTGCGCATACGTAATGCCGAAGTTAATTTTTCTTTCCATATGCCATTTGCTAACATTTCCCTATGTTTTTTCTTTCCCAGGCGCTTGCGTTTCATCCCAAACAACAGCGAATTTCGGGACTCAAATCACTATAGCAACATCATGTACGCAGTGGCCGGCCATCTTGCCGAGAGAATGTCGGGAATGTCTTGGGAAGAACTCGTCAAAGCTCGCCTGCTGGACAAGCTGAACATGACCTCCTCAGCATTCGCCCCGGACGGTCTGTCAAGGGAAGACGCTGCCCTACCTTACAGGTTCCACGTTGCTAGGATCGCCGATCCTTTTGTTGAGCAAAACAGGTCACTGTTCGAGTAAGTATGAAACACATACATAGGCTTGTGTGCCTCAGAGAGAAATATTTCGTTTCTTAGTTGAAACAAAGATATTACGTACGATAAGATGAGACACTCCCTTCTTCGCATCTCTAAAAATATGGTGCACACACTTTGCGCGCTGATCGGGGGCTGGGCCCATGGTGCAGAACTGAAAAATAATGCTTTATATAATGATAAATTAATGATGCGGATTTGTTACAGTGCTACTGCGACGAACAAAAAAAAAAAAAAAGAAAGCGATTGAAGTTATAATTGCAAAATAAATGCCGACAATTAAGGCCTACAGCGATAGCTGTACAATGAATAAAAATTCAGTATTTTCCCTATCTGGCTGCGTAAAATACGGCACTGCTTATGACTTCCACGCATTCACCGCTAGGTGGCGGTGCGAAATCTGTGCACGCTAAAGGCGCTAGCTGTCTCATTTTATTGTATCTAGTATCTTTGGTTGAAATGAGAGACAGAGAGAAAGAGAGTGTTGCTTTTGTGCGTTTGTGTGAGACTGTGTGTGTGTGCGTGCGTGCGTGCGTGCGCGCGCGTATGTGTGTGTGTGTGTGTGAAACCCAATGTTAGCAACAAATAACAAGTATGCTATACATTCTAAAAGAAATATAAAAGAAATATAACTCTACATTATGATTAAGGGCGGCGCTACAGCTTTTCATTGCGTTTCCCAGCGTGCAAGGATACCTTATCTGTGCCAAAACGTGACTTATCGAGAAAACCACTCAGAATCACGTACTTTGTTTTCCACATATTGGTTTTGCCCAGTTTATCCCCATTCTCCAGATTATTTGATCCCCAAATGTTTGATATAATGGAAAACTTTTTACTTTATCCAAACAAAAATTTTTTATATAATTTTTTTTTTCATTCGCCTAACTATTTTAAATAAGATTTGCAAACATCAGAATATATTTTTTGAATTTGCAGTCTATATGTGGGAAGGCCAGGGTTAATGCCCGGCTGGCCCTGTATCCACTTTTCCAGACAGTCCAATCCTCTAGCCTATCCTGTCTGAGTTTTTTTCAGTGTGTGAGTTTAACCTTTTATGTTTCGGGAATACACCACTGGATAGAATCAAAAGAGCGACCGGTTTGGTCGTTTGGCCAGAATAGGTTTTGTTTGCACAGTTTTTCTGTATATACATTTTAGGGTTAGGGATAGGACTAGGGGTTTGACCACAATAACCTTTTCATCAGTGGCGTAGCCACAGCAATTTTTTTCTGAAATTTGTCATAACACAGAAATCCTGTTCTGAGTTCAATATAAGTCTCACATAATCTCCACTTGCATATATAAATTTAAATCTCTGAAAATATTTGTGGGTGGATCTGACAAAACTGGGCTAAAGGTTAAATGTTTATACCTCATTGTAAAATCAAAATAAAATATTTCCAAGACGATTTCAAGCAAAATAGTTTTAACTGAGTGCAGAAAAATGGCTCATCTTTCATATTATAAGCAAATCTCAATTTCCATAGTAACCTTTTCCTTCTTTGAGGGGTTTTTATCAGGAATTTGGTCTTTCAACTTAAGCCCGATTTCGTCAGATCCACTCGCATTAAGTTTGTTCACACAATGTCAGACACAATGAAATTACGATCCTATGATTACACTGGGCTTGATCTCATACTAGACTGACAATTGGCTGCGTGGGCTGTATTAGTCAAACCCACCTTAAAATAAATCCCTGCATGAAATGTGTTAAAAACTGTAAACCGTAGATTAGTAAAGTAAACTGTTGAGTTTCTCTCTGCAAACATAAGATAAATTCCACGTTTGCATTCGCGCGACGTGAGTAAATCGGGTGGCGATCTAGGATGGGAGAAAGCTAAACAGATGCTGTTTTCATTTATGTTGGAAATATTTTCTAGAGGTTGCGCAATCCTGTACCTGCCGCTCATTATGAAAGTATGACACACGGAAGGTATGAAGGTATGACACATTTCCGACAGAAGGTGCCCAGTGACCAATGTTCCGTCTAAGCTGCTCTGATACGCGGTTGTGCAGTCGCTGTATTGGAACCGCGCACATCAAATTGTTGCCACTCATTTTAATTTACAAAATACGATTTCTCTTGGCTTTGGATTCAAAATATTTTTGCTCAAAGCTTCAAAATTTCCGCTCAGTGGTATGGAAAAATGAGAGGGAACATTGCCAATGACTGTACGCAGAAGAGAAAGCAACTAGTAGCACTGTCATTCAGAAATAATTTGGTTTTACCTAGTTTGAGTCATATTGTTTTTATCCATGACATCAAATTGACTGTGATGGTTGTATTTATAGTTTTTAGCAGTTTTGCCTGTATGTAACTGATTTTAAGTAGGACTGGTATAATTAAATATCTATATATGTTTTTAAGTAATATAGTAAACTCAGAATTTTCTCATTTGACAAATTTGGTTCTCTGTAATGCTCATCAACTTCCACCCAGCCTTGGTGAAACTTCCATTCCCTTGATCAGCCATGGAAACTATGGCAGGAGTCGTGGGAATTCACAATCTAATAAATTTACATGATAATACACATCCTGGCTCTTTGAAACTGACCGGAATTTAGTGTGCTCTACTAAACAAACTCACGTACACCCATACAAAAAAAAAAAAAAAAACTTTGATAAACGTGTAGGGCTTTGAGTTAATGGGCCCGGGATTTAACACACTAATACTATCAAAAACTTCACAAAATGCCGGGTGTTCTGTGTTTAGAACATTTATTAAGTAGATCAGTTTGCAACTGTTCAATAACTATTTACCCCTCCCCCCCCCCCCTTTTTTTCTGTTTTTCGGAATTGGGGAGGGGGGGGGCTTGACTATATTAAACCACATCCGGAGGGGGGAGGGGGATTGTCCTTGAATATATTAAATCACACCATTTTTGGAAGATACAGAATTTTTGGCCACTGCAGTGTATGCTTGAGCTCAGGACGGTTAAGCTATCTCCAAGAAGATGAGTCTTTTGTAGGGTTCCTGTTTATCACTGGCTGTGCCGTGCTTTTGGTTAGCAACGGTGCACGAGTGCACATTTTATGCATCCCCATAAGCACTGTGCCAGCGACGAAAAACGGCCTGAGATATTGCTAGTGATGACATACGGGAAACACCCCAGACAATGTTAAAGCATCACTTATTTGAGACCGTGGTTTATGTAGGCGGTGGTTTAATGTGTTAAATGCCAGGTTATAAAGAGGTAAACATGAGGGTGGAGACAGATAACAGGTTTGGTGAGACTTCTGATGCATTGTTGTTCCGATGAAGAGTAGATGTAGGAATGTAATGAGAGGACATGGCAAGATGGATGTGTCAGCAAGGAAGAAATCTGCAGGGGAGAGAGAGAGGGGGGGAGTTTTGAGTTCGAGTTTGGAAAGAGCACATCGACATGTTAATGGCCATATTGAGCTCAGAAGAAGATAGACAGACAGAATATAGCACAATGATAGGATAGAAGGAGAGACTGCCAGAACCGCCTACCAGCCATCCGCGCTCGCGAGCGAGCGAGAAAGAGAGAGAGAGAGAGAGGAGAAGAAGATGAAGACGAACGAAATTGGACCATCAAACAAATAGATGGAGGACGATTATTGTTTGACTGATAAATACGCAAAGAATCATTCGGATAAAAGAGTATGTGTGATGAATGGAAAGATTGAAGAAAGAGTTTTTACGTGCGTATGAGTATGTTTTGATGGATGGATGGATGGATGGATGAATGGATGGATGGATGCATGGGTGGATGGGTGGATAGATGGGTGCGGTGGCAGGCGAGCTGGCGGACAAAAAAAAAAAAAAACACAATTATTGTAAAAGCAACAGACAGAGCGAAAAAAAAAAGCAGGTAAAGGGATGGATAAAAATGAAGTAGAGTCATGTTTTATAAAACTTGTTTGTTATCAGGTTGCAGTTAATATTTATCATAACAAATCAATATCATAACAACAAAGACATTCATTCTGAGACATCAGGTTTATCATTACTCATACATGCACGCGTCGGCCATTGTTAATACTCACCCGACAGTCAGTCTTCACTCAGTTATTATAGTTGAATGCCACAGAGAATAAAGCGCGCAGAAATAGAAAAAAAAAAATATGTCTGTGTTTAATTTTTTCTTGGCATGTAGGCCTGGCGCTTAAGTTTCCTCGCGGCAAACAGATTATCAAAACAAAAAACCAAAGTCCAGATAAAGGCTCAATCTTTCAGATCGCCAACATTGAAACCACGAGAACATTTTGAATTTTAAAGTTACAATAATTATCTCAAAAGTGGGAAAGTGTGACAGTGCTCGTTTTTCCACTGTGGCCGTCAAATAAAACTTTGGACACATAATCCAGGGGTTAATCACGGCTAAATTACCAGTTTACAATTACATGTGTTTAGTGACAAGGTTTATTATCTGTTCTTGGATTAAAACGTTAACGTAACAGATGAATGAGGTAAAACGGTTGTAATGGGCGAGATGGTATTTGGGTCTTTCTTTTAGAAGGTTCGCTGCCCTTGGCATTTACACCTCAATTTTTTTCTTGTTTCTATGTATTTTTGTGGTAGGGATTAGTTTTTTAGAATTTTGTCCTGACAGCGACCTTGTTCGGCCTGCTCTTCTCGACTTTTAACTGCCAAGGTATATTTAACGTGCGCGACGTGCCTTCCGACTTTTTTCGTCCTTATCCGAAAAGACGAGGCGCTCGATCAAGGACAGGAATTTTTCCCCCAAAAAATCCCAACATGCCTGCACCGATCGGGGATCGAACCCGGTACCTTTGGTATGAGAGACGAGCACCTTGCCTCTGGTCCACCGTGTCCCCTACGGGAGAGGTGAAGATTGAAACCCCATTTATCCCGGCCGGACACACGATGCACGGGAATTTTCTGATCCCTTGAAAGCCCAAGTCTATTCCTGTCATTAATCTCAACTCTCACCCTTAATAAATTACTACAAAAACAAAGGAGGGTTATTGGTACTATCGCCACTCTGGCAAAGAAATAGTCACCAAGGTGAGAACAATAAGACATCTGATCGATGAATTCTCCCAAACTCGCTCAGGATAACCACTTCGGGTGGACAATTTCTACCGTCTAAGTCTAGGCCTGTGTTTTAATGAAAGATTCAGTGTCGACAACTATAAAGTTACCTTCCGCGCAAAATATTTCCGTTTAGAGAGCGAAAGATGTGCGTTCTGGTTTTCTGTTTAATTTCATCCATGTTATCTGCAGGCCACGTCAATTATCTGGCTCGTTTTGTATGGTATAATATCCTATCCTGTATAGTGGAGGCATGAATCCTCAGTAAAACACCATTCAGGCTGGATACTGAGAGTGAGATGTCCAAGGACCCAGCCTGATAATATTGTACGGAATTTGATGTGCTTCGGTTTCATCCACATTATTAATCTCATTCCTGCTCGGCCTATATTATACACCCGACATGTGTGTATTGCTGAGAGTAAATTGGCGTATTTTGGCGCATGGCGTGGAAGAGCAGTAATTTACTCTGGAATGGGCACAGCATTTTGTCTGCTTGGATGTAATGAAAAGTGTCATGTTAAATTGCGACAGTGAATGACATATCTTAATGGCAATTATTTTAGATGGTAATCTTAAAACAGTTTATGAGAC